>BOPN01005083.1:0-2500 GCA_017312705.2 Penaeus japonicus | reverse complement strand
ATAGATATAAATATATATTTTTTTTGCATAGTAATGAGGAATTTTTGTTTTTGTAATCTTACTCAAATGTTTTTGAAACGTGTATGTAGGGAGGAACAATGATAAATATCTACGTAAGAGTTTGTTACATTTAATGAATAATAGTGTATAAATCCAAAAGATCCTCAGACAAACCTTTCTCTGCAGTCACAAAGGTCCCGAAAACTTCTGGAGTAACAATGCAACCATCGAGGACTGGTTTGATGAGTTCGTGGGACAAGCTAATATCATTAACCGGTTCGGAGGAGTCAGAATGGAAGACCTTTGGGGTAAGACATTTTCTCCCATGTCATTCTTATTCTTGGCATATTCTACGCCCTCTTTGAAACGAACGAAGTCACTTACGACTGAACGTGCACACTTTTTTTTCTTCTTTTCTAAATGGTCGAACACAGGTCTTCGCGTCGGGGTATAATAAAAACAATCCGTTTCTCACACGTGTCCTGACGCAGGTGTTCGTGTGCCTTACCTCCGAGTGGGTTGGAATCGCCAGTTCATCATGATGCGTGAGTTCGGCTTCGTGTACGACTCCTCCATGGCGGCGCCCTTCTCCAACCCGCCCCTTTGGCCTTACACCTTGGACTACAAGATGCCTCACAAGTGCCTGGGTACCGGACAGAAGTGCCCATCGAGGTCATTCCCGGGCATCTGGGAGCTAGTGCTTAATCAGCTGCAGACAGGGGTAAGTAAGAGAGAGAGAGAGAGAGAGAGAGAGAGAGAGAGAAAGAAAGAGAGAGAGAGAGAGATGAAAGTGAAAATGAGGATAAGAAAGATTTTCATAACATTCGAGAGCCAGACTGAAATTAAAATTCGCATGACATTTGCAACGAAATTTGACACATTTCCACGCACATTTGCAGGAGTACACTTGTGCCATGATGGACCAGTGCCCGCCTTTGCCTGATGACGAGGAAGTCTACGAAATGCTCATGCACAACTTCAAACGCCACTACAACAGCAACAGGGCTCCTCTGGGCCTATATTTCCACACTATTTGGTTTAAGGTCAAGCATAATATGAAGGGAATGCAGGTAAGTCTTTAGTTCTAATGATGTAAATGTAGATGTTCATAATTAATCCGTCTCACAAGACTTTGACAACAATATATTCCTTTAAAAATGAACAACAAACCTACCGATATAAAACGCGTAGAGACACACACTTCCCCAAATAGAAATAAACTCCAGTAAAATCCCGCAATCATCCCCAAGTCATGCACTCGCTAAATCCTTCTGGTTCCCTCCCATGCAGAGATTCCTGGACGAGGTGACGAAACTCCCGGATGTGTGGATTGTTAATAACCAGGAGCTAATCCAGTGGATGCGTGAACCCGTGCCGAACGCCCAGCTGAACTCGTTCGAACCCTGGAAGTGCTCGAAGACAGTGAGTGGGAAGCCTTCCATTCCAGGATTGTTGTTATATTCGTTTAGCTTTTTTTTTTTTTTTTTTTTTTTTTTTTTAGCGGTGTAGTGATTTTCAAACTCTAATCTTTCCTGTTCTGATGAATTTTGTGTTCCATGTTGAGATGAACGTACATGTGTATGTATGTATGTATGTATCCGTATGTATATGTATATGTATATGTATATGTATATGTATATGTATACGTATATGTATATGTATATGTATACGTATATGTATATGTATATGCAAATATGTATATAATATATATATATATACATATACATACACATGTATATATATTATATATATATATATATATATATATATATATATATATATATATATATATATATATATTGTGTTTGTGTATCTGTGTGTCCGATTAACAACAAGCATTTTGTCTCCAGGTTCCCCAGGAAATATTCAGGCGTGCAACATCCCCAAGTCTTGCAAGCTGAAGAACAGGGCTGTGCGCGGGGAGAGGTACCTGCACACCTGCTTCGAGTGCCCGGACATGTACCCGTGGCTCAAGAACGAGTTCGGTGTCGACATCTAGAGGCCGTAAGTACACCAAGAAGGAAATTTAGCGGCTTTTAGGGCAGAGAGATTCTTGTGTGGCGAGACGGGCGTTCCATGAATACTGTGGACGTTAGACAGCTTGTAATATAACAAACACACTGTGCGCTCGCGCGCACACACACACATATACACACGACACACAAGACACACAAGACACACAACACACACACACACACACACACACACACACACACACACACACACACACACACACACACACACACACACACACACACACACACACACACACACACACACACACACACACACACACACACACACACACACCCCAAAGGTCCATAGGAAAGAGTTGCATGCATAGAGGGTTCAGTTCAGTTCAGAGAGACTTGCGAAGGCTTTCCTTCGCCCGGGCTATATGCACGAGGCGGCTCCGCCCTGCCAGCTATAAGTGCTGACTCATCTGATCATCATAACTGAATGCTTACCGTGGCGGTTGGATTGCCAGAAGGCGCTCCAG
>BOPN01005082.1:90000-92500 GCA_017312705.2 Penaeus japonicus | reverse complement strand
TATATTCTTTAATCAGTCAAGAAGAGAGGATGGTTTTACTTTTGGAATATTATTCTATGCAGAGCTTTCGGTATTCGTTTGTGTTCTTTGAGAATTAGACTACAATCGTTCTGAAATTACAATGGATCTGATAAGAAATGGATGGCGCAAATACTGGCAGAATCATTTGAAGGTGTAGAGATTCTCTCTCTCTCTTTCTCTCTCTCTCTCTCTCATTCTCTTTGTCTTTCTCTCTCTCTATCATTCTCTTTGTCTTTCTCTCTCTCTCTCTCATTCTCTTTGTCTTTCTCTCTCTTCCTCTCTCTTTCTCTCTCTCTCACATTCTCTTTCTCTCTCTCTCTCTCTCTCTCATTCTCTTTCTCTCTCTCTCTCTCTCCCTCTTTCCCTCTCACTGTGTGTGTGTGTGTGCGTGCGTGCTTGAGAAAGGGAAAGAGAGAAAGAGTTAGAGAGCTAGAGAGAGAAAGAGAAACTGTGAGTGCGTGTGATAGCTGTATAGATAATGCGCTGTACAAATGTTGATGTTAGAGGCGTCACTGCGTCGCCATTTTTGAGAAAGCTTTTGAATTATTTGGATAGGGAACAACACAAATGTTGCTTTACCTAAAACGCGTATAGCAACAAGGGCATAGTTTAAGTTTCAGTCAAATTGCTAATCTGTATTTTTGTTTGTTTGTTTGTTGATGTGAAGAAATTGGGAACTCTTATAATAAAAGTCAATAAGAACTAAAGGAGAAAAAAGTATGTACACACACTTACACACTTACACACACACACACACATTCTCACAGAAAACCTGTTCGAATCAGTGCAACACAGTATGCATAATTCATGTTAAAAACCAAAACCAAAACAAAAAACTCTCGTGCTATAAATCAAACGAAGAAGTGAAACCTTAATAAACAGGGAGAGAAAGCAAGCGTGAGGGAGGCGAGAAGTGATCGCAAATCCTACACTGAACCAGGATCAGAATCACATTTTTTTTATTCCTCCCAAAGAATACAGATTCACATTTATATTTGAAATATATATGAATTTCAGTGGCTGAGCCCTCCAGCAGTAATATTCCTTTGGGAAAGCCCCTTGAAGTATCAGTGGGATGTCATGAATCATCAGTGGGATGTCATAAAGCATCAGTGAGATGTCATGAAGCATCAGTGGGATGTCATGAAAGTTGACAGAAACAACGGTTTAAAACTGGGGCTCACGAAGCTATTGCGGTTAAGCATGAAGCAGAGTGTGCGTGAATGTAGAGATGGTAGACACTTTAAACAGAATTACAAGTATCCATTGAGATATAATGAAAATCCTGGTAAAAAAGTAAAAAGTAACTAATTACAGAAAAAAGGAAAAGCAAGGATCTAATGGTTGTACACATTTCGCAAGAAAACAAAATGAGGGAATGATTATTATACATGCAACACTCAAGAACAATGAAAGGAAAGTATCAAAATAAAATAGAATCACAGCTATATTTGCCGAAGTGATGATTGTGGAAGGATCAGAGATGGAATGGGGAAAAAATGGAAAAAAAAGGTGATAGTGACACAGGCAAGACCAAGAGGAATTAATGTAAGTAAAAACTAGGCCAAGTTATATATATATATATATATATATATATATATATATATATATATATATATATATATATGTGTGTGTGTGTGTGTGTGTGTGTGTGTGTGTGTGTGTGTGTGTGTGTGTGTGTGTGTTTGTATGCATCCATATGGCATCATCATCTCTAATAAAGATTCCAGGCCTGTGATAGGGGAGAGAGGACCCAATTACACATTTTTTTTTTTTTTTTTTTTTATTTTACCAGTATTATATTCCTAGTGTTAGGGGATAAGAAAAAAATGAGATGTCATGTATATTTATACATAGATATCAATTTGTCATACTCCTTTACCTGGTCAACCCTTTAAGAAGGAAAAGCAAACTAATTGAAGTCTTGTTTCATCAATAAGCGAGATATTAATATTAGCTATTCGTGTTTGGATAAATCGGTAATTACAGTTGATAATATGTACGTCATTTGTTTGTGATAATTGTTCTAATATTAGCAGTGATTATTGATATAATTAGAGTAATTTATAACAGACGTCTAAGCCATAAAGATGTGATTACAAGCAATGTGGCTGTAACGATAGCAATTGTAACAAACATCATTCATATCATCCATCTAAAAGAGAGAGAGAGGGGGGGGGGGAGAGAGAAAAAGAGGAAGAGAGAGGAAGATAAAGGAAAAGAGAGAGAGAAAGCAAGAGAGAAAGAGAGAGATAAATAGCGAGAGGCAGAGATAGATAGATAGCTAGAGAGAGAGAGAGAGAGAGAGAGAGAAAAAAAAGAGAGAGAGAGAGAAAGAAAAAGAAAGAGAGAGAGAGAGAATCATTAATTCATTAATAATCAGAAGCATGCCAACTCATTTTTCCAATCCCCAAGACTAGGAATATAATTCAGGTAAAAAAGAAAAAAAAAAAAAAAAAGGAAAAAAAAAATGTAATGG
>BOPN01005082.1:42500-45000 GCA_017312705.2 Penaeus japonicus | reverse complement strand
GATAATGATTATAATAGATATCCGAAACTATCATAATCATCATCGTATCGTCATCATCATCATATCGTCATCATCATGATCATCACCATCATTATAATCAAAATCATAATAATCATCATCTTCATCCTCATCATCATCACACCATCATCATCATCGTCATCATAATCATAATCATCATCACATCATTATCTTTTATCTCAAAGGATGATAATAACGATAATGGTAAAGATAAAGATAGCTATAATAATAATAGTTATAATGGTGAATACAAAGCAAAAAACAAAAACAAAACAAAAAAACCTACCTTCATTCTCACTCACACATTCTCTTTTATCTCAAGTTTAATAACAACTAGGTCGGCCATTTCCAATATACGTGGGAGGCGTGCGGAGCCTAGGCATTATATCCCGTGATTCATTACCCCTTGAGAAAAGGATCGACGTGGAGCAAATACCTTGATGTCACAGGTGGATGTCTTACGTGTTGTTTTCACCCAAGGCTCTCCTCTCCTCGCTCGCCAATAACAAGAACCATTGACAGGATATTTATGGGATTATTCTGCATGGCCGAAGCGCAACGGGACGAGAACTATGTCTTTGAACATAATCCCTGTGATGGATATCGTTTCATTTTCCAGAACATTCACCCGAAAGGCTTGTACTGTATTACCTTATGATCGTGATGTGGGTTTTTCCTTGAAATCTTTCCTCGCGATGTAGTTTGGTTCTGAAGCTATGAGTGATAGGAAAGAGATTATATTTCACTAACGTTATCATCGTGTCACTTTCCTTATATTCGAGTGAATTATATACGTTTCGCTTTCCGTAATTCTTCAAGTAAGTCAGTTGGGGAAGCTTATTTCGTTAGGTTAGGGAAGGGTAATTGTGTTAAAAGTGCTGTACTTTTATTCAAGTCGTAATTACATAAGGTATGAGAAATGTTTCCTTACCTCTCGTTGCTCTTCGTGTGTTTGACTATTCTTGTTTTATTTATTAGTATATCAATTCTCGCCTTTTTTTATCTATTTATTATTATCATTATTATTATTTTTTTTTTTTTTAACAGCGAACGTGGGAAGGAGCAAAGCTTTCTGCTCTCCTCGTTACAGCTAAAGAGATGCCTCCGTAATAAGGGAAGTAATAATAAGAACAAAATACAATAATACACTGACACATTTTACAAGAGATGAAAGAAGGAAATGGGATATCAAAGAGAGGGAACCATCTCTGACTTTTTCACTTACATCTTCAGTGCAGTTGCAATGCATATTGAAAATAGGAACTCAGCAATAAGAATCAGATTCAACATCCATCACAGATAATAAACGAACGAATCCAGCGCAATGAATTTAATCTCCGCTATGGGCATTAATCTCGTCGCTAACGATATAATAGTATTACTATATCAACACCTGTATATGCAAGATGGTATCACTGCCGCCCGAGGAATCTTATTAAGTTATCATGGTATTAGAATCTTCTGGGATCGGAATATGGGTTGCCAACGGGAGGGGATAAACGGAAGGCGAGGCATGCTATCAAGCTGTTATCCTGTCAGATTCTAATTGGAGTGAGCTAGATTGACAACGCAGGAAGCATTATAGAGGTTTCGTAATATGGCTGAATAGAAATATGTGATTTATAATCAAAAGATGATCTTATGGTTAAAGTAAGCTTCAGGAGAAAGAGGAATATTGCAAAAAAGTGTTTGCAAAGATATATATATATATTTTTTTTTTCAAGTACCCCAGCCAAGATTACTTTCTATCTCCCTCTGTCCCATTACTTTCTCTCTCTGTCCCTTTCTCTCTCTCTCTTTCACACACACACACACACTAACACTATTACTATCACAAACACACACACACACACACACTAACACTATTACTATCACACACACACACACACTAACACTATTATTATCACATACACACACACAAACAAACACACACACAAACACTAACACACACACACACACACACACAAACACACTATCACACACACACACAAACACACACACACCAACACACACACACACACATCAGAAGTAAAGGACACATGTAAACCACACACCCTCAATTCGCTAATTACTCGCAACATGTCCCAAATCCCCTTGAAGCAAGATGGGGCACGTTCAACCTACACTACAACGCTACCACCAGATCCTAAAGGGTCATTGAGTCTGCCAGCCAGCCCCCCCCCCCCCCCCCTGTCAGCCCCCGAGGATATTGTCTCCTTTGCTTGGTTGATTAAGGAAGGTTGCCAAAGGAAGACGAGATATGATCGTGTATTTGGGAGCTATGGATGACATTGATGCTATGACTCTGCTTGTGTTAACATCTGCGTTTAGGATGGAATGACTTTGATACGTGTTTTATATCCATCTGTCCATGGATATACAGATGAATGTATATTTACTCTCACTCTTTCTTTCTTTCTTTCTCTCTCTCTCTTTCTGTATGTAAATATATGTATACACACACACACACACACCTATATAT
>BOPN01005082.1:27500-30000 GCA_017312705.2 Penaeus japonicus | reverse complement strand
AATGGACAATATAATTTATTGTAAGGACGTCATTACTCTCCTTGTATGGTCCTAGTTACCGCTTCTATAATGATGTTTTAGTTGTGAAAGTAAAAAAAAAAAAAAAAGTTCAATATAAGAACAATTTTTCGTACTAAATATTGTTACTCGATTTTTTTTTGTTTTTGTTTTTAAGAACTACACTTTTTTTTTTACTATTACAAATATGCATAAGCCTTCGATATCTCACTCATAAAATCAATGCATTAAACTAAGGGGGTAAACTTTGTAATGCACAATATTTGAATGTAGAAATGACAATGACAGTAAAGCAAACTGAAAAATATATGAAATTGTGTGTCGAGTAAATTTATGAAAAATACAATAACAACTTAAAAATGTAAGGTATTCTATTTGTTAGTAATCAAATATTGTTTGTTACAAGAAGTATTAAAGTTTCTTTTATCATAAGAGTGACATGTGACATTATTGTTCAAAAGATAAAAAAAAAAAAAATTAATAAATAAAAGAAAAAAAGAACACACACACACATACACAAACAAACACACAAACACAAACACATACACACATACACAAACACACACACAAACACACAAACACATACACAAATACACATGCAAACACATACACAAACACACACACACACACACAAACAAACCCACACATTTATACATGAGACACGAGAATATTTCAAAAAATATTTCAATACGGAAGAGACCGCCCCTGTTGCA
This sequence comes from Penaeus japonicus, assembly GCA_017312705.2. Classification (NCBI taxonomy): domain Eukaryota; kingdom Metazoa; phylum Arthropoda; class Malacostraca; order Decapoda; family Penaeidae; genus Penaeus; species Penaeus japonicus. The sequence continues at coordinate 29,269 of BOPN01005082.1, read as the reverse complement.
AGAAGTCTGTCATGCATGCAACACAAGTTATGCAACAGTTCAGTTGTTCTTACCGGGATATACATGAACCCTAAGCGAGAAATTCTATGTATTAGGGAAGGAATTTTAGCCTTGAGAGGAGCTGAGAGGGTGGCGACGAAGCGACAAAAATTTCCTTTTGCATTTGAAATATGTGTGAAAATTCCCCTTCACCAGAGTTATATGATGGGACTGCACGGGATGTGTCAAATTCAGGAACAAACGATATATGGAAATCTTTTGTGGAAAACGGCCACCGGAGACAGTATTTTCATATGCATCACCACGAAGAGGGAAAATGATTGTAGAGAGTGGGTGAAAGAGAGAGATAAAGAGAGAGGGATAAAGAGAGATAGATGGGTAGATAGTTGGATAGAGATGAAGAGAGAGAGAGAGAGAGAGAGAGAAATAGATAGGTAGGTAGATAGATAGATAGAGAGAGAGAGAGAGATAGGTAGAAAGATAGATAGAGAGAGAGAGAAAGACAGAGAGAGAGAGAGAGAGATAGGTAGATAGATATAGAGAGAAAGACAGAGCGAGAGAGTGAGATAGGTAGATAGATAGATAGAGAAAAACAGAGATAGAACGATTTAAGAGCAAATGAATATAAACAATAGTGTTTGTAAATTTTCCCTTTTAAGATAAGACGAAGCTAGCACAGCATTTAATCATCTACAACATTGAAAATAAGATAAAACCGAGTGTCTCGTGTTATCTTTTTGTTTTTTCGTGTTTCCAAATTTACTTTAGTTAACACAATCTCAGTACCAGAGGAGAGTTACGGTATTCGGATATTATTCAGACATGAAGAATGGTTGAATCAATTGCGCTAAATAATCAATATGCTAAAACTGTTTCTTATTAAATGGAATATGGAAAATCATGTTTAGCTTAAAGACATGAAAGGAAACCCCCGTACTGAGTTGATTGATTATATGTATCAAAATAAAGTGTGCTTATAGATTCATATGATTATTGGTAATCACTACGTTTTCTTCCTTATCATTCACATGCACAGGCACACAGAAAAGAAGATAAATAAAAAGAAAAGAAAAATTCGCACATGCTTAGAATTAAAAAAGGTTATAACTTGAAACTCAATTACAGAAATGTCATATTTCATACAGTCATTCTCAACTTCAAATATTCCCTTTAGAACCATTCAGCTCCTAGCATCATGTATTTCGCTTCTCTGGAGTTGTGTAACATATATCTCTTTAATCTTCTTCCGAAATTATCCCCCTGGTCTTTGAACCCGATAAAACTAGTGCTATTTAGTCAATACGTGTAAAATATACAATATCATATAACTCTATAACATGCTATTTGCACAACATCCAATTTGGAGAACGCACTAATCCACAGAACATATTGTGCACATTAAACATACCATGAATGTATATATCCATTGATATGTACTAAGAGATGGTAGATATGGTTATGGACGATACGATTGTTCAAACCCGCTTTTTAGCCGAGATCTTGTGTAGTCTGCCAGACAGCATGAATGAGAATGAATGATTCCACAGTTTTGTGTAGCATCTCGATGTGTCACTGTCATCAACGATAACCTTCACTCTCTCTCTATCTCTCTTTGACGCTATCCCTCTGGTGGTATGATAGTATATATATATATATATATATATATATATATATATATATATATATATATATATATATATATATATATATATATATATATATATATATATATATATATATATATATATATATATATATATATATATGTG
>BOPN01005081.1:95000-100000 GCA_017312705.2 Penaeus japonicus | reverse complement strand
TCTCTCTCTCTCTCTCTCTCTTTCTGAGTGTGTGAGTGTGTGTGTATGTGTCTATCAATCACCTTTTCTCTTCTCCCTTCCTTTTCACCTTTTTCTTCCGGTTTCTTAAGTATTTTATCTAAACAGCAGACAAAAAGTACAGTAAAGCATAACATTTTGATTATTCCCTCCGGATGAAAAAAAAAAAAAAAAAAAAAATCAATCTATCTATGAAGTGTTTATTTCCACTTATTTTTATTTTCATCTATTAGTATCATTATTTTTTCCTACTTGAATATCCTTTTTCTCATAGCTCTTGGTACACCTTCCCTTCTTACCAGATTTTTGGGTGGCGGGAGAAGAGCTACCTTTACCTGAATTCTGGACTAATTGTATTGGGTCATTCCCCCGCCAAGAAGATTTCACTTATTTTTATTTTTTTCCCCTTTAAATATCTCGTTTCCCTTTTCAAACGATTGTAGTTTTTACGCACAATTAGCCGACGAGGAAAGGGTTATTTTTTTGTATTTTCTTGTTTTCTTGTTTTAAGTGTCGATTGGTTATTGAGATGTTATAAAAGTAACGCGCATTTATATTTATGGTTAATTACAGGATACTTCATGCGGACCCACACATCCATACAAACAAACACACACACACAGATACAAACACACACACACACACACACACACACACACACACACAAACACACACACACATACACACACACACACACACTACTTACACGGGTAAGAATATTATATTAAAAACAATAACATATATATCATTTATCAAAGATAACATAGAAAAAAGCCTGACACTAAAGAAACATACAAGAATAAGAAAAAAAGCAAGAACATTATGGCAAATAAAAGTCCAAGACGAACGGGGCGATAAAGGAAGGGAAGAATAGATAAGAGAGAGAGAGAGAGAGAGAGAGAGAGAGAGAGAGAGAGTAGAGGGGAAAGAGGAATGAAAGAAACGCAATTCGATAGAGGAAAAAATGGAATATGGTAACGAGGAGAAGGGTAGCAAGAGCGGGAGAAAGCATTAAAGGACGAGAGTAAGAAGAGAAAAAGGAATTAGAGGAGAAGAAGAAGAGAGGAGGACGATGGGGGAATAGAAAGAAGGAGAAGACGTGGATGATGTAGAAAGAGGAAAAGCAAGAAAAAAGAAAGAAAGAAGGAGACGAACAGAAGAAGAAAAAGACCATGATATTGAACAAGAAGAGGGAGAAGAAGAACAACAGTAATAACAGAGTAGAACGAAGTAGCATTTTAAGTGGATAAAAAAAAAATAATAATAATAAAGTAGAAAAAAGAGGATGAAAATGGAGGTGGAGTTGAATAAGAAAATTACCATTTAAATATATTACTGAGGCGAACTAACTAGAAACTAACAGGAGGAGAATCAGGAGAAAGAAAGAATCAAGAAAAAAAAAAAATCGAGATGCAAAGGAGATGCAGAACACGACGAATAAAAGACACCCACGGTTGGAAAATAAAGACGAAAAAGAAAGATTTTCGAAAAGGAGAAAGAAAGAGAGGCAGAAAGAAATATCCAGAAATTTACCGGTCTCGGAAGCGAGGGCAGATGGTGTTTACATTCCAAACCCCAAATGTCATTATAATGCTATTTCTTGAGACCTTGTTCCTCGTATTATTATCTTTTATTTTTTTTCTTAATTCAGAACTCTCTTCATATTATTTTGTTGAGAGTTTAAGAGTTGTCCGTTGTAAGTATCTGTGGGTGTTCTTTTGTCGGATGTATGGGTTTGTTCAATGCCATTTTATGTCTCTCTCTCTCTCCCTCCTTCTCTCTTTTTCTCTCTCTCTCTCCCTCTCTCTTTCTCTCTCTCTCTCTCTCTCTCTCTCTCTCTCTCTCTCTCTCTCTCTCTCTCTCTCTCTCTCTCTCTCTCTCTCTCTCTCTCTCTCTCTCTCTCCCTCTCTCTTTCCCTCCCTCCATCCCCCCCTCCCCCCCTCACATTGTGTATGAACATTTAAAACCAGTTATTGGTAAGTGTCCTCTAGTAATATATGTTACGGTTGTCGATTAATGATATATCATCGCTGGGAATAAGAAGTTTGGGAGATAATCACCATCACTTCCGGGCGGTGAAAAAAGGGTTAGTCTTATTTTCTCTGAAGGAAATCGTTTGGAAGGAAGAATCGGGGCGAGAGAGAGAGAGAGAGAGAGAGAGAGAGAGAGAGAGAGAGAGAGAGAGAGAGAGAGAGAGAGAGAGAGAGAGAGAGAGAGAGAGAGAGAGAGAGAGAGAGAGAGAGAGAGAGAGAGAGAGAGAGAGAGAGAGAGAGAGAGAGAGAGAGAGAGAGAGAGAGAGAGAGAGAGAGAGAGAGAGAGAGAGAGTCACAAATCTAGAGGAGTACATTGGACTTTAGGTTAGATAAAGTTAATGTTTACACACTCTCGAAAACTGGACTGATTACACAGTGATTAGAATTCTAATCAATCTATGGCCGTAGGATCAATTCATCAATCATGTAACACTTCCTTTCGCTTATAATCTATCTTTCCAGCCACCTGCTTATCAGTCAAGCTATTATACTAATCACTTTATCCTCTCTTTCCTCCCTAATTACTTCCCTATCCTTTAATTCCTGTTTTGCTTTCTAGTTCATACTTGCATATTTTACCTTCCCTCATTTTTCTTTTTTTTTTCTCCCTTCATCTTTCTTCTACATTTTTCTTGTTTATATTCTTTCCTCGACTTTGTTGCCCTTCATACTCACCTGTTTCTCGTCTATCAGGTCTTCTTTCCTCTTCTTCTTTCTTCTTCTTTTCCTGTACCCTCTTCCTTCACTGTTAAAACCCCCGCTTCATCTTCCTTCTCTTCTTCCTCTTTTCTAACCCTCCCTCCCTCCTCCCTCGATCATTAATCAACAGATAGTGGCACTTTTGAACAAACTTTTTTCTTCCCTCTCTCTCGCTCTCTCTCTCGCTCGCTCTCTCTCTCTCTCTCTCTCTCTCTCTTTATCTCTCTCTCTCTCTGTCAGGCTTCTTCTCTCCCTCTCTGTATCTGTCTCTCCCTGTCTATCTATTTATCAATCTCTCTCTCTCTCAGGAGAGAGAAAGAAAAAATGAAGAATTGAAAGAGGAGAAAAATATGAAGAAAGAGGCAAAATAGGGATTAATTCCGTAAATGGGGAAGGTTATACACGAGTAAAACACATTTTTATTCTTTCTTTCATAGTGTGTGTGTAGGTTGGGGGGGGGGGGGGTCATACTAAAGGAACCCGAGCTATTCTAATTCTTGGTATTTTTGATGTCGGAGCAAAGAAATGGAGGGATTCGAAGGCAAAAGACTGTTTGATCCTTTGTATTGTAGGGGAGAGACTGCCTATATAACTATGTCTTTGGAAGAAAAGATGATGAAGAAGAAGAAGAAGGAATAAAGGAGCGGCGATCCTTTGAATGAATTAGATTAATCTGAATAAGATGAGATGACAGATTGTATGGATGGTTATAATAATTGTAAAGATAATAATAATGGTTATATTATCAATGATATTAATAATGATATTAACATCAACGATAAAGATAGTGATAACAATAATGACAAAAAATACAATAATAATATAAATGATGGAATAACCCCCATTAGACACAGGTCCAGTAACAGGTAAAAATAAAAAAGGGACTTGCTAGGATCAAGCAAAGAACCTAGAGGCACAAAATGTAGCCAGACCCGTTCATTTATCTTATTAGTTATTTACATACTGGAATGTAAACGAGTAAGTTAGGCCTGTAAAGCTCGACCTAACTATAAAAGGCTCCAGCCAGACTTTGAGGCCTAGGTAGCGGATAGGCCTATAGAATTTTGTTTCTTTTACTGTTCCTTCTGGTCAGTGATTTATTTTGATAACATGGTTTCCAGGAGAGAGCTTATTGTTATTGTTTTGTTATCTTTACATCGTGTCTCATATAAGGGGAATTATATGTTATAGGTGGAATTGAGTTTTTTTTTTTTTTTTTTTTTTTTTTTTTTTTTTTTTTTTTTTTAGTCTTCATCGATCTCTGTTTCTAAATTTCTTCTTATACTTCTTCTCTTCTATCCCCTCGTGATTGAACATTCCTTTCTTCTTTATGTTTAACCTCTCTCATCTTCCACCCCCTTCCTTCAATCTCTGTTCCCTTCTTTAATCATCCTCCTTCTCCCTCTTACTTTTCCTCCCTTCTCTATATTGTTTTTCCTTCTCCTTTCCCTTCGCCCTCCCCCTGGTCGTTTCCCCTCATCTTTCTATCTTTTTCCCAACATAAAAAATAAATTCCCTTCCTCCTTATCCTCTTCTATCATCCTTCTTTACCTCTCTACCTCCTTTCTCCTTTCTAGTTTCTCCTCCTCCTATCTCCTCTCTCCTCCCCCTCACCTCTCGACTTATTTCCCTCTTTCCCTTCCTTCTTTCTACCTCCCCTACTGTCTTCAATTCCCGTTCTTTCTCCCTTCTCCTCCCCTCCTCCTCTTGCCTCTATTTCCATCTCCATCTCCCTCTCTCTCTTCCCCCCTTCCCTCCAACTCCTTTTCCTCTTCCTTCTTCCTTTCTCGCTCCCTTCTGCCTCCCTTTCCTTCTCCCTCTCCCGTCCCTTCACATTCCTCATTTTACCTCCTTCTCTCCCTCTCTATCCCCCACCCCTCTCCTTCCCCTTCCCTCTCCTAATTTCACCTCCCTCCCCCCCTCCTCCCTATCCCCTTCCCCTCTTCTTCTCTCTCCTTCTCTCCCCTCCCTCCCTATCCCCTTCCTCTCTCCTTCCCCTTCTTCCTCCTCCTTTCACGTCCTTTTCCCCCTCCCATCTTCTCTCCCTCCCTATCCCTTTCCCTCTCCTTCCCCTTCCCCCTCCTCTTTTCACCTCCTTTCCCCCCACCCACGCTCTCTCCCTCCCTATCCCCTTCCCCCTCTCCTCCCCCCTCCCTCCCCCTCTCCCACCAGGACGTACCGTGGTCAATAAATCGATGGGTCGAGAGTGAGAGAGACACGCCGGAGAAAAATTCCTGGAAGAAAAAAAAA
>BOPN01005081.1:82500-85000 GCA_017312705.2 Penaeus japonicus | reverse complement strand
AGGAGAGGAAGAGGAGTAGAGAGAGATGAGGAAGAGAGGGGTGTAAAAGATACTGAAGGAGCCACAAGTAGGGGAGGAGAGAAAGAGTGAGAGAGACAAGAATTGGAGTGAGGTAATTAGAAAGAGATAGATAGATAGATAGAGACAGATATATAGATAGATAGATAGATAGAGAGAGAGAGAGAGAGAGAGAGAGAGAGAGAGAGAGAGAGAGAGAGAGAGAGAGAGAGAGAGAGAGAGAGAGAGAGAGAGAAATAAAAGTATAGAATAGTACATGCAGATAGACAGACCCAACAGCTATATGAACATGCACCAAACAAGAACGAAGAACCAAACAAACCGACGCAAAACAAGGCAAGACAATTCCATTTAAAAAGAGGTTATCAGGCTCAGAAAGAAAGAAAAAAAAGAAAAGAAAAAAGGATAAAAACGAAGTAAAATAAAATCCTGTAGCACATCCTACGTCCTCGCTGCTCACGAGTATACATTCCTGTACAAAAAGAAATGTCCGGTGTTGTTCGCTTGAGCAGCCCTCACCTGGCAGCCAGTAATGACCCTTAATGGCGGGCTACACACGGATCTAACTCGCCTGCATGTGAAAAATGTCAGAGTAAGTGATATGCGCGATGATCCACGGCTTCATAAGGAACATGCTTTGCGTCCAAAAGAGGCAAACAAAAAATGTGTTTGAATGCATTTCCGCGCGAGGCATGGTATCATACCTCTCTTTGTATCACATATCTATCTGTCTACATGTCTATTTATATACTATATCTATATTTTTATCTATTCATCGGCCTATCTATATGCATGCATACATGCATAGAAATAAGTTAGAGAAAGAGAGAAAAAATATGGATATATATATATATATATATATATATATATATATATATATATATATATATATATATATATGTATGTATGTATGTATGTATATATACATATATACATATATGTATATATATATATATATATATATATATATATATATATACATATATACATATATGTATATATATATATATATATATATATATATATATATATATTTATTTATATATATATATATATATATATATATATATATATATGTATATATATACATATATATATATATATATATATATATATATATATATATATATATATATATATATATATATATATATATATATCTATATATATATATGTATATACTATATATATATATATATATATATATATATATATATATATATATATATATATATATATATATATATATATATATATATATATATATATATACTTTATATATATATATATATATATATAATATATATATATATATATATATATATATATATATATATACATATATATATATATATATATATATATATATATATATATATATATATATATATATATATATATATATATATATATATATATATATATATATATATATATATATATATATATATATATATATATATATATATATATATATATATATATATATATATATATATATCCATATATATATATATATATCTATATATATATATATATATATATTTATATATATATATATATATATACATATATATATATATATATATATATATATATGTATATATATATATATATATATATATATATATATATATATATATACATATATATGCATATATATATATATATATATATATATATATATATATATATATATATATATATATACATATATATATATATATATATATATATATATATATATATATAAATATATATATATATATATATATATATATATATATATATATATATATATATATATATATATATATATATATATGTATATGTATATGTATATAAATATACATACACACACGCATACACACATACACACACACACAAACACACACACACACACTTCCATACATACATAAGTCCGCGTGGAATATGCACTTGTATACTAATGCGACGAGCACTTCTACATACGGTTGAAATCAGCTTATACATATTTAACCTATGACTGTATAGAGACTGAGAACCATTAACGACACACCATTATTGTATTAGCGAAATATCCGAGATCCATTCATAACAGGAGTCGAGATGGAAGTCATCGTTAATGAGATCAAAATATCATTATAATCACTCGCATTCGAATTCTCTTGCGCTTACATAACGTAATTATCGGTGCTTCACAAACCGCCCTCTATTATCTATCGTGTGTCATCATAATATTCAGATTCTCTAATGAAGCGTAAGAGAACTTAAATATGATGATTTGAATATCATCTGATGTGACTCTATGTTGTGATTACATAAATAATTCAATGGATTACAAAGCATCCAGCATCGTCCGCCTATTTGTAACGTAATTATTCACGTAATTCAAATCTGAAGGAAAACAATATATGAAAAAAGAAAATATAAGATTCAACTAAACCATTTCATTATACAAGCTTTATCACCTCCATAAAATAAGAGCAAGGTTACCGTGATG
>BOPN01005081.1:60000-62500 GCA_017312705.2 Penaeus japonicus | reverse complement strand
AAGTTGACCAGATTCGTCGACCTACCGTGCAGAATGGTTGGAATTTCAGGAATTTCATAGGCTTTCCATGGAAGATCGTGCTGAAGGGGGGAGGGGGTCATACATTGTGAAAATACTTTGAGAATGTGTGTAATTTTGGAAACCATTTCCCGGTCAGAGGAGAACGTATTACAAGTGAAAAACCTGTTGAAAACATAAATCCTAACTGGAAACTAGGAAATCTCCTGAAATGTTTTGAATTTGTCACGCACACGCAAACACACACACACAAAACACACAAACACGCACACAAAAAACATGCATGGATAAATGGAGAGCAAGGGATAAACAAATTTTCTACAAAGCATAGAAGAAAGGACGGAAGATAGCGACTTTTTCCTTTTAAGAGACACAGCACAAGTCAACAGTGTGCTTTGAGACAATTAGTTGTCTTGCCTCTGACACAAGATCCCCAGCGTTGAGTATGTGGAACAAGAAGAAGAGAGAAGGAGGAGAGGATGACGAGAGGATGAAGAAGGGACAAACCGAGAAGAAGGAAGAGGAGAGGGAGAGGAAAGAGAAAAGGAAAAGGAAGAAAAGGAGTAGGGAAGAGGGGGGGCTGGAGTAGGAGATGGAGAAAGAGGGAGATGAATAATGGAGGAGGAGAGACCGAAGGAAAAAGAGTAGTAGGAAGAGGAGGGGCTGGAGTAGGAGACGGAGGAAGGGGGAAAGAGAGAAAGAGAAGATAGAAGAGGAGAAAGAGAGAAAGAGGAAAAGACGGGAGGTAGAGGAAAGAGGAACAGGGAGGACTGGACTAAAAGGAGAGAGATGGGAGAAAGAGGATAAAGGGAGAAGAAGAACGGCGGGAGAAAGGATAGGAGAAGGAAAAGAAGAAAAGAAAGAGAAACTGAAAGAAAATAGGAAGATGAAGAAAAAGCTTATGAAAAGGAAGTGAATAATATGGAGTTAAGATATAGAAGAAAGCGATAGGCGGGAGTGGAATACGGTAAGAATAGAAACGAAGCAAGATATTAAGAAAAAAGAAAAGTACTGAGTAGATATGATAAAAAATAATAAGAAAAAGTGCGTGTGTGTGTGTGTGGAAATGAGAAATATATAGGAGGAGAGATAAAATGTAAAATAAGTATATAAGCAAAGATACAGAAGAGAAAGTAAAGGAAAAAAAAGTTCGAAAAAGAAGAAAGCCAGGAAGCATTCAAAACATAAGAAGAAAAATACTAAATAGAGTAGAAAAGAAGGCAAACAAATAAAGGAATGGAATGACTTCGAAGGATTATAAAAGAAGGAGGACATGACGAGAGAAAGGGAACGAGATAATATGTTTTCAAACATGGAAAAGAAAAAGAAAAAGAAAGACAAATAGAGATGAAGAAAGATAAAATGAAGAAGAAAAAAAGAAGAAGATAGATACGGAATAGAGAAAAAAGAGAGAGAAAGAGAAAGAGACAAAAGACAACACCAATAACAAAAAAAACAAAGAAAACAAAAAAAACAACAAATAAATAGATAAAAAAGAAAAAAAAGGGAAAGGAAAAGGGGGAAAAGGGCTGAGACAAAGAAGGGGGAAAGAGAAGGTTAACTAAGAAGATGGAATCAGGGGAAAGAAAATATGAGAAACGCAGAGAAGGGGAGAGAGAGATAAACGAGAAAGGAATAACAAATTAGACGAAAGAACCATAAATGTATTTCGTTCGGGAAGATGAAGAAATTTGTGGGTTGGATAAGAGATAAGGAGCAAGATAAATGCAAAGAATAAGGGATTGGTGGATAAAAAAGATAATGGAGGACTGGATTATAAAAGATAAGGAGCAAGATAAATGCAAAGAATAAGGGATTGATGGATAAAAAAAGATAATGGATGATTGGATTATAAAAGATGAGGAACAATTTAGATGCAAAGAATAAGGAATAATTTGATGAGAAAGCTAAGGGATAATTAGAAAATAAGTGATAAGGGACTAAATCAGTGTGAAGGGTAAGGAGCCTTTGGATAAGAGAGATAAAGAACAAAATGGAATAGGAGAAAGTGAGAAGGATAAGGAAAAATAGAAAATAAAGCATACGAAGGGTAAGGCCAAGTTAGATAAGAACGTATTAAAAGATTTCAGAAGGAAGAAATAAATATATATGATAAAAAAGACAGATAACAAGAAGAAATGGTAAGACAAGAAACACACTTGATAAACGAGATGATAAGCAAGAGGATTATATAGACGATAAAGCAGGAAGCAAAACAAAATGGTGGCAAGGGACGAAGAACATTTTGGATAAGAAAATTACGAAATAGATTGGATAAGCAAGAAGAGAAGTAGAATGAATTAGATAATCAAAATAAAAACACAATAAACAAATTGGATACAAAAATAACTATGGAAATAAGAAGGATGGTAAATTAACTGGACAAGCAAGTTGTGAAACGAGATGTAGATTCGATAAATAAGATATGACTTGAAGAAAGATGATAAAGTCAGACAAAAAAGTTGATTGGGATATAAAATTA
>BOPN01005081.1:45000-50000 GCA_017312705.2 Penaeus japonicus | reverse complement strand
ACAGTTAATGTTCAAAATCAGTAGAATTATACACAACTTCTAAAACAAATTAGCTAGACATGATATACATCAAATAATGGAAACGACATTAGGATTCAAGGATTAAGGTATTTCAAGAAATTAGTGAGTAATGGAAATGGAAGGAGGGGGAAGCAAAGCTAATAAGAGAAGGATTTGCAATCAAGTAGAAATAAGAGAGGCTTCATAATGGCCTATTGAGATCGGTAATAGCTGAGCAAACAAAATAATTGCTATTCTTACATTTCCACTTTAGACGTCGCCAGGTTTTCGCTTACGAGTTTAAGAGAACTAATACTAATCAAGGAAGCCTAATAAAACAATAACTGGGGATTTTAATAACACACTCGACCGGGGATGTGCCAAGGCCGTAGATTGCAAACTTTAATAGAAATCGTTCGTTAAAGAGCACTGTCTTCATCAGAACGTGAAAGGCTAACCAATGGAAGAGCAAATGTTCACTGGATATATAAGGACAAAGGAATCTAGAACACTCACCTCCACTGGCAAAATGTAACCGTCTAACAAAGAATGAAAAATATTGTCATTCATAAGAAAAACAAACAAAAGGTGAAGGTACAGTCATATAGGAAATGATTATGAAAGCTTAAGAAAGTTCCTTGAGGGGAAAAAAACTGGGAAGCAGTTTGAAGGAAGAAGACATTGATATGCAGTTATTAACATATTGTGAAGTCTATAGTGAAGGAGTTGATAGATTTGTGCTGGAATTCAAAACCGAAAAAAGTGGTTCGATAAAAAAAAATGTTGGTGAACATGAGAGGAGCAGACAAGTCTTTTGGAAAAATAAAATCAGAAGACATAAGTAATATGAAACATATGAGAGATTCTATGTTGGAAGGAACGTGTATACTCAGGCCATGATGGATTGGTTATGGTTGATTTCGAGAGCGATATGATTAGTAAATGCGCAAACCGACCAGAGTAAAGCTGAAGTTGCTAAATTATTCGACACACCTATTCCAAAACTGAAAGAAATCCCATTATTAAAAGTCAGTAAAAAAGAAAAGAACAGAAAAGAAAAGAACATATCTAGATATTTCTTTATATATACATATGTGTGTATGAAAGAACAAGTAAATACAAATGTGTGTGTGTGTGTGTGTGTGTGTGTGTGTGTGTGTGTGTGTGTGTGTATATATATATATATATATATATATATATATATACATATATATATACATATATATATATATATATATATATATATATATATATATATATAAACACATACACACCAAACAAACACACACCAATCAAATTTCACTTTCTGAAATCTTCCAAAACGAACCTACATTCATGAAAAAATACGAAAGCTTAGCCCATCACGACCACAATCAGTTAAACTAAGAGAGGAAGAAGAGATTTCCCATAAATGAAGAAAATTCGGTGGTTAACAGGCATCAGATTCTCACGCGAAATGTTGACCGCTCAGTGAAAGTCAGCATTGGCGACTCAGCCAGGAGGAGCGGGTTGACAATCGCTTTCTGTCACTCATGGTTCGCGAATGCATGATACATGGAATGCTGGTGGGCGGACTGTGCTTTTTTTTGTCTTTGTTCGCTTCTAAGCCTTTTTTATTGTTGTGTTTTTTTCTTTCTTTTTCTTTTTTTTAATCATTTATGTAAGCGTTTTTGTTGTTGTTTTCGCTCGGCAGGGATTGATCAAATAAGATTTATTTTTCTAGTAATGATTGCTCTTACAAAAAGGATAACAATCATTTATATATCCGTCCTTTTTTTTTATTATTACTATAACACACCGAAGACAATTACCAGGACTGCGTGTTAGTTACTGAAAAAAATATTCTGATAAATGACTCTCCGTATGCAAATCACGATAATAAAAGACAGGATCATCTGAGAAACCCCTGGAATTAGTTACTTTCAAAGAATGGTTCCTTCCATGAACCTTTAACGAACGAGAAGTGATTCCTCGCGAACTCGAGATTACTTTCAGATATCAGATAATCTCTCCTTCAAAATATATTCATCCTGAATAAAATCTAAGGACTAAAAACCTATGTTTCTAGAATAGACACAAAAAATATATATTTTACAGGCGTTTCTGTACTATTCAATTTTATGTTTGAGTGTCAGTTATGCATACCAAATAACGTATTTTGCAAGTACATCAGAAGTATTCAGTGTCCTTTTGATCAAGGATAAAGAGCAAAGAATGGATAAAAAAAATATCTATATACTGAACCAAAAGCTTGATCCGTGTCAGTGAAGCATTATTTATGATTCCTGAAGTGTTCAACTGACATGAACCTTTTTGGGGCCTATGGTTCAGTAGAGAGCATGAGTGTCGCTTTAGAAACTGGGATTGTAATGGTGATGGGGATAGCGGTGTTTACATGACGAATGTTAATGTATGTAGCGAGATGGAACTTTACTTTGGTGTTTCGTGTTTCAGTTAGCGTTGGTGTACGTGATGGCAATATCTCTAGCAACCATTTTGATTATGTGTATTTTTCATTTATTAATGATGATGCCAATCTGTGGGTGCTACTAGTTAATAATCATGAGTATATTATCAAATATATAACGCAATATATATATATATATATATATATATATATATATATATATATATATATATATATATATATATATATATATATATATATATATATATATATATATATATATATATATATAGGATTTCCGAAAAAAATCGACTTTGGACCTTTTTCAGGTGGTCTGACTCTTACCTGGGAAGATATAAAAACAAAACACTTCTTTTTCATTCATCAGGTGCTGAGCACACACACACACATAAAATTAATTGATTTTCGAATAGTATATTTGATCAATTTTTTTTTCTTCACAAAAAGGAGAGGAAGGAGCCTTTCTAATACAGTGCCACGAGAATATTAAAGGAGAGGGAGAGAGACACTAGCAAGTGTTTTTAAACCTTGCATGTGTTACCTGACGCATTTACTGGTTTAAGATTTAATACTCTGAAAAATAAGATAATTGGGTGATCCTATAGCCAAAGTGATTTAAGACCCGTAGTAAAAAAAAAGAAAGAAAAAAAAATGTAAATAAAAAAAAGTCACGTAAAATATTTTGAAAATGCGAATTTCGAGAAAACTCTTCTCGAAATACTGAATCAATGACAGCGGAATTTTACTGTTTTCAACTTTTTAATTATGAACTTTTTCACTTTAGAAAAGACAAAAAAAAAGGGGGGGGGGGGGGACTAAGGCAAGGTATAGGAAAACAAAATCCAGCAATTTACTCTAATGTATCCACTAGATGTATCCCCTGAAAATGAAGATCAGGATAAAAAATCCTTCCCTAACACGCAAACACACATTTTAAAGCTTTTTTTTTTTTTTTTTATACTATCTCTGTGTCGGGTTTCTCCCTCTTTTTTCGCCTTTGTTTCTGTCTGTTTGGCTTGTCTTTTTGTCTCTTTGTCTGTCATAGTTTTGTGTCTCCATGTCCGTCTGAGTATGTCGGTTTGATTTTCAGGCTGTCGGGGTCTCTCTCCCTCTTTCTCTCTCTCTCTTTCTCTTTTTTCTTTTTCTCTCTCTCTCTCTCTTTTTTTTCTCTCTCTCTTTCTTTCTCTTTTCTCTCTCATTCTCTCTCTCTTTCTCTTTCTTTCTCTCTCTCTTTCTTTCTCTTTTCTCTCTCTCTCTCTCTTTCTTTCTCTCTCTCTCTCTCTCTCTCTCTCTCTCTCTCTCACTCGCTTTTATTTCCCCCCTACGTCCCTCCCTCCCATTTTCTCAATCATTTCACGCTTTTTTCAGACTTTTACACTGATTAAACGACTGTCATGGTAATACATTCACCTATTCTCTCTCGCACGACTATTGGTGGTGGGGAAGCGGGGGTGGGGAAGGGGGGGGGTAAACGTGGGAGTTGGGGGTTGGGGGTTGGGGGTTGGGGGGGAGAGGAGATCGAGTAAGAGATGGGAGACAATAAGTGGAAACTGGATGAAACAATGTAAGACTGTCGCCCTCATTTCCCCGAATTGCAAGATAATTTGTCTCTCTTTCTCTGTCGCACATTCTCTTGCGTTCTCTCTCTCTCTCTCTCTCTCTCTCTCTTTCTCTCTCTCTCTCTATCTATCTATCTCTATCTCTATCTCTCTCTCTCTCTCTCTCTCTCTCTCTCTCTCTCTCTCCATCTCTCTCTCTCTCTCTCTTTCTTTCTCTCTCTCTCTCTTCCCCCCTCTCTCTCTCTCTCTCTCCCTCTCTCTCTCTCTCTCTCTCTCTCTCTCTCTCTCTCTCTCTCTCTCTCTCTCTCTCTCTCTCTCTCTCTCTCTCTCTCTCTCTCTCTCCATCTCTACCCACCTCTCTATCAATATATGCATTTCTCGCTGTATGGAGACTAAGCTCCCTAGCATCTTTATTCCCTCTCTGCCTATCCATTCTTCAACAATACTTCTACACCCTCTTCCTTGCCCCTCTAAGTGAATCAGTGACTCTTACATGTTTGTCTGTCCAACTGTCTATACCAATAGGGATGAAGCATTCGAAGTTTTAAACGATTTGTCAAAGGGAAAGTCGGACTAAATTCATATATTTTTTTTTAACGTTCTAGCAACTGCGTTTTTGTTTTTATTTTTTTCTTCCTTATTCTTTTGTAAGTGGTCATGCGTGGTAGAACCTTTTTTTTTTTTGTGTTAGATGGAAATATTACTGTTATTTTTTTTTATGTAACGTAACTCAGCCTTTCATATTTACAGATAGTCTGTTTTTGTGTGTGTGTGTGTGTGTTTCTTTTTTATCCTTGCGATTTTGGGGATGCATATTCGATGGTATATTGTGTGTTTCTGCATTTTTTTAATTACATTAATCTCTTATAACAGAAGAAAATGCAAAGTTTAGAGAAACCACAAAACAACAGCAACAAAACTAATTTCTTTTGTTTGTTTGGAGAGATGAACAAAAATAGACAAATAAAAGAATTCTCATCGTTTGTTTGTTTGTGTGTGTGTGTATGTGTGTG
>BOPN01005081.1:25000-30000 GCA_017312705.2 Penaeus japonicus | reverse complement strand
GTCTCCCGTGCATTATTCACTGAGGGTCGAATCATGAAATCTTGGTACGTTAATGATTTGATGTAATGACTTGATCAACTCCATCCATCCGTCCTTTTATATCAATTGCATTAATTGCATTATATATTTTCAAAAGTAAATGCGAATCATTGATTAAGATCATCATAGTCTGCCATTTCGATGCCTTGATTTTGTCATTGCAATATTTCTTTTCATAATTATGCTTCTGAGGATAACGGCTAAATACATAGAGAAAATATGACATAAAAGTGTATGTATTTCTGTTTGTGTGTATGTGTGTGTGTTTGTATGTGTGTATGTGTATCTCTGTGAGAGGATAAAAAAACAACATCAATATTGATAACAGTTCATTCCATTAAAATCAAAAGAAATAAGATCGAAATCATATAAAGAATCGGACTCCCTGTAACTTCATTATGTATTAATTACTGTGTGTATAGTAGAAAAAGGTGTTGAATTATCCTGACATTACGCCGATAAAGGAAAACAACTTAAATGTATATATATATATATATATATATATATATATATATATATATATATATATATATACATATATATATATATATATATATATATATATATATATATACACACACACACACACACACACACACACACACACACACACACACACACACATAACATTTGACAGAGAACTTAACAGCTAAGAAAGACAAACACAAAGAAGGATTGCAGGATTAGGTTAGGAGATTGATGTGCAAGAGACACGTCCGGGCCATCCCTCCATATTTAGGTCACGCTCGTACGTGGTGATAAATCTTAAGGAACAGCCGTACTCTGTCTTAGTTCTGCAGCGGGAGTGTGTTTAGAGAGAGTTCTTGGACGCTTGGGAGGGGTAGAAATATTGGGTTTGTTTGGATTTTGGGAGCAGGAATGATGTGGGTAAGGGGAAGGGGGGGGGGGAGGGGGAGGGGTGAGGGGGGGGGGTGAGGGGGTGAGAAAAACGACGAAGAAGCGTTGTTTGGTGAGAGAGTACGAAACAGGGTGGGTGTTTGGGGACTTTTGAAGACAGATAGTAAGGCTAGAGGGGAAGTACTCGAGCGACGAACACCACAAAACTCTATGGGACACAACCCTGGATTCAACTACAATACTCGTTCCAACGCATCGCATAGAAATCCTTACGGCATCCATTTGAGAACTCGAGCATAGCAATAGGCTTACTTTTCTATCCGTTTTGCTTGTTTCTTGTTTCCTTTTAGTTTACGTATTTCCTAAAATTGATGTTATAGAAAATATAATAAGATAAAAATCGATCACAGTATCTATCTTCAGCTCCCGAAATATTCGTATTGATTTTATTGGTTGCGTTTGGCTATCCTTGTAAAGTCATGCATTAGCCTTGCTCAGACAACACTTCCATTATCTTTTATGCAAAATCACGGTATGCACTTAGGATACCATTATGTTGATGCAATTTTTTTTTTTTTTTTTTTTTTTTTTAATCTTTAGAGCAAATCTACCTTCTGGTCAATTCAGAGTTACGGGCACCATTGCCATTTGCACTAATGCAATCGATATCAAATGGAAAGGCAAAATCAACTTTGTACATATCGCACTTTGTTAAACAAGTTTGGATAAAATCATTTGCGTCAGTTCAATAGTACGGTAATTGTATGGGTGTAATATTCGAAAACCAATGCATACAAAAGAGTATGCGTAACATGATTAACACAAATGTTGCATTGTGAAGTCAGGTATATGTTCACAGCTGTGCAAACTACGGTAAACACCTGTTACCCTCAGTTGTATTACTCTTCATGTTTATTTGTTCTCTCTATTTCTTTTCCGTTACCCTCTTCTCTTCCCCTCTCTTTGTTACTGTTATTAATTTTCACCGTCTGCGTCTTGAATATTCGCGTTATATAGTTTTCTCTCGCTTGAAATATTTATTTTTTGCTATTCCCTGTCAATAATCTTTCTTGCTTTCAGTTTTCCCTCTCTCTCTCTCTCTCTCTCTCTCCCTCCCTCTCTCTCTCTCTCTCTCTCTCTCTCTCTCTCTCTCTCTCTCTCTCTCTCTCTCTCTCTCTCTCTCTCTCTCTCTCTCTATATATATATATATATATATATATATATATATATATATATATATATATATATATATATATATATATATATATATATATATATATATCACTCTTTATTCATCTATCTTTCTAGTTCTCTCTCTTTGTCTGTTATCTTATCCCTTCGTCCCTTTGAACTCTTTTCCTCTCACTCATGCTCGCTGTTTTTCCTCCTCCCTAGTCCCCGTCACAGCTACCATGTTTCTCCACAAACTAATTTATTCAGCGTGAACAAGCTGGCTTATTTACGCAGCAAACAGCGGGGTGTCCATGAGACTTACTACATCCCATCCCCCTTCCTCTTACCCGTCTTTCTTACACGTCGTACCAAGATCTACCCTTCCTCCATCCCAAACGGACCTTACTCTCATAGCACTTTTTCACTGTTTGTGCGAATTCTCCGAAAGTGCAAGTATATGATGCAAGTGCTCGCATGCAGGGGATAAAGATTAGATTTCGCGAAAAGAGGCTTTGCATTGTAGACGTACAAGCACTCGCCTACACACAAATACACATATGCGGCAGACGCATACACTACAGTCAATGTACCTATGCATAATTTTCTATGAAACCCCGCAAGACCATACACACAAACATACATGACAGATAAACAAGTATATGTTAATATCTCTACAAGCACAATCATATATGTTTCGACAAAGTGTTTCGATGTCTTCGTCCTCTCTCTCTCTCTCTCTCTCTCTCTCTCTCTCTCTCTCTATATATATATATATATATATATATATATATATATATATATATATATATATATATATCACTCTTTATTCATCTATCTTTCTAGTTCTCTCTCTTTGTCTGTTATCTTATCCCTTCGTCCCTTTGAACTCTTTTCCTCTCACTCATGCTCGCTGTTTTTCCTCCTCCCTAGTCCCCGTCACAGCTACCATGTTTCTCCACAAACTAATTTATTCAGCGTGAACAAGCTGGCTTATTTACGCAGCAAACAGCGGGGTGTCCATGAGACTTACTACATCCCATCCCCCTTCCTCTTACCCGTCTTTCTTACACGTCGTACCAAGATCTACCCTTCCTCCATCCCAAACGGACCTTACTCTCATAGCACTTTTTCACTGTTTGTGCGAATTCTCCGAAAGTGCAAGTATATGATGCAAGCACTCGTATGCAGGGGATAAAGATTAGATTTCGCGAAAAGAGGCTTTGCATTGTAGACGTACAAGCACTCGCCTACACACAAATACACATATGCGGCAGACGCATACACTACAGTCAATGTACCTATGCTTTTTTTTCCATGAAAGCCCGCAAGACCATAGACACAAATATACATGACAGATAAACAAGTATATGTTGATATCTCTATAAGCACAATCATATATGTTTCGACAAAGTGTTTCGATGTCTTCGTCCTTTCCTATAATTATTATGTATGATGCAAAAACAATATTCATATCATGACATCTGTGTATCAAGAAAACTTAAGCATATGACATCAAAGTGAAAAATAACAGCTAAAGGCTTTTCATGAAATATCGCATATAAAGCTTATATATGACCTTGAACTGATCATACTTCAGAATAAAACGATCATGACTCAAAAAATGTTCTCAGATTACAGGAAATTCTAGATTTCTAATTGATCTGATTCCATGTCTACATATTCCGTAATTTGTACCTTCTTGTATTCGCTGGGAAAAAGCACAAAGTACTTAAGAATCAGAACAATATGTAAGATTCTTTGTTATGTAAAAAAAAGGAAGGAATAAGCATAAGATGACTAAAGCTTTTTAATGAAAAAAGATAAAAACTACTAGAAAAGTGGAAATTTACAACTCGGTGTTGGAGGGAAGGGAGGGGAGGGGAGAGGGGGGGGGGAGGGGAGCACGGGCCGGTGGGAGGACCCGTGTTATAAGACATTTGGCCGGTGCTAATTGCCAAATCTAAATTGCAGATTGGCCCTTCGCAAAAAGAAAAAAAAGAGAGATTCTGCCCCTCTCCCCCCCCCCCTCTTCCTGCCGAAACCTACAGCAATCAACGAATCCTGAGCCACCACTACCGCACACATGAAAAAAAAAGAACCTGCATATCGTTTGTTCTTGCTACAAAACCGCCGAACGTTTGCTATCAACGCCCGCTCTTTGTTTGCACATTTTACCGCCAATTGACCGACCTAGCCGTACCGCCGATGGTTCCGACCGCAAAACCAGAGGGGGAGAAAAATGTATATGCCCGTGAAAACTACTTTTTTTTTCTTTCATTAAAAGATATATAACCTTATTACTTATTTTTTCCTTAATTTCATTTATATATCTCTTTATATATATATATATATATATATATATATATATATATATATATATATATATATATATATGCATTTACTTCTTTTCTTTTCTTTTTTTTGTTTAACCTTGTCACTTTCTTGATTTACATAAATATCTGCATTGTATTCAGTAATACATTCATGCATTCATTCGTGCACATTCAATATCGACGGCTCGACAGGTGCCTGTGTTGTCAGACGCATTTAAATTCAAAATTACCTCGCATAATGTGATGCAATTCGATGCTACAGATCCTGAGAAAATACATCATCATGCATGAATTTAGATTTTGATGACAAGTGAAAATAGCTTCCAGAGGAATTGAAAAGCTAGCTGGAAATAATGAAAATTGCTATTTAGTTGTAAAATGACGGAGAAAAGAAAATAAGATAAATTGGTGAATAGAGAAACAGAGAAATATGAGGAAAGAAGAAGAAGAAGAAGGAAAGGGAAAATGACAATAACGATAAGAGAAAGGAGAGGATGAAAAAGAAGATAGAGAAGAGAAGGAAGGAGAAATGTTAAAAAGATAAACAGAAACAAGCGAATAGGAAAAGAGCAAGGGAGAGAGAGAAGAAAAAAACAG
>BOPN01005081.1:5000-17500 GCA_017312705.2 Penaeus japonicus | reverse complement strand
GCCAACGGAAGGAGTGAGAAGGGAAAAAGGAGGAAAAGGGGAAAAAATTGTGATATAAGAGGAGGGAGAAAGGAAGAGACAGGAGTCAGAGCTCAAGCGATAATACGGTTTCATGTGCACATGATTCTGTTTTCTTTCTTTTTATTTATTCATTTATCTTTTTTTAACTTTAAGACGGAGGGTCCATTTGGGGCACAAAAGGTTTCTGGAAAGGATTTTCTTCACCTGTCGTCGGGGTTTTGCTTAATTCTATCATACAAATGCAGATAGAGGCAGATGTAGAAACACGTGTATAAACAAAATACAAAAGATCACATTTACATGCCCAGGCACAATCTTACTTCAACACATATATAACAACACACGTATTTACTTCTAGGTAGAATAATAGTATGATAGCCAACACACACATACACACACACATACACACACACACACACACACACACACACACACACACACACACACACACACACACACACACACACACACACACACACACACACACACACACACACTTCAGGGTTATGTGGCATCTTTACATATCTTAGCCATATTATATATATATATCTATGTAACTATGGGGATGTTGCTGCTTTCGAGACCCACCCACGCGAATTCTTGATATAACAGGTTGATATTATCCCTGGTTAAAATGGGATACTAATTCTTACGTCAAGTGGGCATAATTCTCGGCAATCCTTGATGCAAGTAGAATCATATTGGAATCACGGTATCACCTCAGATATGAATGGGAAGAAATTGCATATCATCTTTTATAATCCCAACAAAAAAGAAAACCACACTTTCTCCCACTGCTTGCAGACAGAAACTCCTTATCCCTCGGCAAATCCCCATAATTAAACACAATTCTTCCCATCAACATGCGTCGCAACTTCGCACGAATTCGAACCCACGGTCTTTGTCTGCCTGTGTATCCGATCGAGATAGTCACGTACGCTTGCTCCCTCCATTGACCCCGACCGTTCGCACGTGCCAGGGGTCACTTGGCCTTCATTTGGCTGATCGGTCACTAATTCCCCGTCTCCTTGCATCTTCCGTCTACGTTCGCATTCTGGAAGCTTTATGCTAAAGGGAAGTCGATTTTGGATATGGGTGGAGGATCTTGTTCTTGGCGTTCTTTAACGATGGTGTGGAATAAAGGAAAGAGTAAACCAAGGAAGAGGAGGAAAGAATGAGATGGATTGAAGGAGAGAGAGAGAGAGAGAGAGAGAGAGAGAGAGAGAGAGAGAGAGAGAGAGAGAGAGAGAGAGAGAGAGAGAGAGAGAGAGAGAGAGAGAGAGAAAAGCAGACAGACAGCCTGAAAGACAAACAGACATACAGAAAGAGAAAGAGATAAAAACTGATTATGGATTTCTTCATCTGTCACTAATTACTGCGACAAAATGAATGAATAAATTGATACATATAAAAAACTAAATTCAGAAAAGGAAGCTAAATGAAAGCTAACAAAGCTAAGCCACCAGATGCACCTCTGCTTATAGGGAAACATAAACCTCTTCAGCCTCATTATCATACTCCGGCTCATGTCACAAGGGACTCACATCTCAATTTTCCATGCTGGCACGCCGGCAAGACGCAACGGAGGTTAAAGGTGACGGAGTGAGCAATGTTGCACCTTATCTATAGAGGACTTCTTCTATGCTGGGGGTTGCAGAGTGCGTTGAAGGGGGCCGCATATCCCCCCCTCCCTCTCTCCCCCTCTCAGGTAGTTTGGCATTACATATGAAAGATTTGCACTTAGTTTCGAAAATGCTTTGTGTGGCCAGTTAGGTGTGGAGGGTAGCGGGAAATGACTAGCGAAATGGCGGTTTTATGCTAGACTAGTTATGCTAGAGTGTGTATGTGTGTGGATTCTGGATATGATCTATTAGCAAATATACATGTTATGGATGAATGAAATTCCTTTGTAATGCTCATTTGTCACGAGGTATGTACTGCATGTCAATTTAGCCGATTGATATTGAAATGTTGGTCTTTGGAGTATTCATTTTATGGTAGTACTAAATCACCAAAATCAATATTTCAAGGGGTACACGTAAAGACATTAAACTGCATTATACATGTCTCCTTACAACTCCAACGTGGATAAAAAAATTTAAAACAAACATTAGAAAATTTAAATGTTAATAACGTTCAGCATTACACATTTCCTTGTGATGTTTTCATTTGTATATTCCATTTTACACATCCACATGTAACAAGTTATATCAATACCGAATTTACGAAAGCCATCCGACACCACTTTAGGATCAAAGATTTCACATCAACACCATATCTAAAATTCTAAACTCAAATTTCATCGGATCAACATTCACCTAGACTCGCGTGTTTGGAATTTCCATACCTTTGCCGTTTCTAACAGCTCCCTTTTTTCTCTCTCTCTTTTTTGGAACAGACACAGCTGCAGACACGACGCAGGTGGAAGTGGTGGAGGGCTACAACGCCTCCCTGCCTTGCTCTATCCACTCTCCCTCACACGACACTCCTGTTCTCACGCTGTGGTATATTGGCACTGATGAAACTCCTGTGTACAGGTAAGAGGAAGAACTTTGTACAGAAGAGAGTGAAAGGGGGGAGAGAGAGGGGGGAGGGGGGAGAGAGGGGGGGAGGGGGGGAGAGAGGGAGGAGGGAGGGAGGGGGGGAGGTAGGGAGGTGGGAAAGAGGGAAAGAAGGAAGGAAGGAGAGAGGGAAGGAATGAAGGAGGGAGGTAGAGAGGGAGGAAGAGCGAAAGGAGATAGATAGATAGATAGATAGATAGAGAGAGAGAGAGAGAGAGAGAGAGAGAGAGAGAGAGAGACAAAGAGAGAGAGCAAGAGCAAAAAAGACAAACAGACACACCGAAACACAAACAACAGCCACAGCCCCGGAGACGACAGAGACAAAGCGAGCAAGTTCATCCTCGGGAAAACCCGAGCACATCAGGGACGAAGTCAGAATAGCAATGGCGGCGCAGGCAGTTTTACTTGAGTAGTACCAGTCGTCGCGGGAGTGTCTGTAACGGAGTCAAAATGGAGATGAGAGGCGTTTGTCGTCTGGTGATGCCTCAGACGCGCCTGATGGAGTGTCTGCGACGGAGTAATGACTAAGGAGTGGGCTTATAGAGTCGGGCGAGGAGTCGGGATTAGAATTATCCTTCTGGAGCAAGGAGGAGGAGGAGGAGGAGGGGGGGGGGGGATGCTGTGTTTGTCGGAGATGAACAGGAGGATATTTGGTGTGAGAGAGAGGGAAAGGGAGGAGAGAGAGAGCAAGTGATAGTGAGTGAGAAAGAGTGAGTGAGGGAGAGAGAGAGAGAAAGAAAGAGAGAGATAGAGAGAGAGAGAGAGAGAGAGAGAGAGAGAGAGAGAGAGAGAGAGAGAGAGAGAGAAAGAAAGAGAGAGAGAGAGAGATTTATGCATATATCTATATCTATATCTATCAATCTATTTATCTATCTATCTATCTATCTATCTATCTATCTATCTATCTATCTATCTATCTATCTATCTATCTATATATATATATATATATATATATATATATATATATATATATATATATATATATATAGAGAGAGAGAGAGAGAGAGAGAGAGAGAGAGAGAGAGAGAGAGAGAGAGAGAGAGAGAGAGTACAAAGAAAGAGTAAGGAAGAGACGGAGGAAAGGAGGGCGATAAAGACAGAAAGAGAGTAGAACGTACATATATAAACAAATACACAGAAGTTATGCCGAATAATCCAACAATGAATAACTATAATCTATATTGGTATGCTCTCTTATCTAAAATTTCACAGTAGTCAATCTTGCCATCCACATAAACTATATATTGCTATTCAAAGAGGGACTGACATAATAATCAGCCTTATCCATGCCTTTATAAAGCTAAGGGACAGGTTGAAGTATCCGATCAAAAAAGTTGAGGCACCTGGGTGATTGTCTAAATAACAAATCTAAGCAATAGGAATCAAAGGGAAGCAATGAAGATGAGTTATGAGAGAATAGTTCAAAGAGGAGTGAGACAGGGATGTGTCCTGACCCCCTCTTTTGTTTTCACAGTATGATAAAAAATGTGTGAGTAGTATGGACGACGTGGCGGGACTTACGTATATACTAACTGTATGTATTTAAATGTGTGTGGTTCTTTCTCTCTCTTTCTCTTTCTCTCTCTCTCTCTCTCTCTCTCTCTCTCTCTCTCTCTCTCTCTCTCTCTCTCTCTCTCTCTCTCTCTCTCTCTCTCTCTCTCTCTCTCTCTCTCTCTCTCTCTCTCTCTCTCTCTCTCTCTCTCTCTCTCTCTCTCTCTCTCTCTGTCGTGGGACTAAACATAATACGAAAGAATGTAAATAATATTCGATGTGCGAATGACAAGGTTTCATTCTATTAAGTTATAGAGGCTGATTATGAACCGTAAGACTCAAGGAAATGGAAAAAAAAGAAAAAAACAGAGCAACAAAAGAAAAGTCTAATAAAGCAGGTAGTCATTTTATCAGAGGAGGAGGCACTGTTCTAAAAAAGGAAATAAAAAAGAACATATTGATAATAAAAGCTTCTTTTTGGAAGATCAATCCAAGTATGAGTATGGGGATAAGAATAAGGAACTTCGATCTATGCTGGTGTACGGAGGCGAAGCTTTTAGACTATAAAGGAAAACATGAAGAAACTGAAAAAAAAAAAAAAAAAAAATGCTAAGAATCCCATGAGCAATTCGATTAACAAATAAATAAGTACCGAGGAGGGACATGAAACGAGAGACATAAGATAAAGAAGACAACTGTAATGTGTTAAAAGCAAGAGTTTCTGGGGATGAAATGAAGGGATGAGAGTAAGAGGAAGTTGATGGTCTTGTATGATATGAGTGGAAGAGTATGAGGGAAATGGTCAAGAGAGTAGAGTTAGAGAGAGTAATGAAAGTATTCCTCGTGGTAACCGACGATACTTGATTGATACTCTGGTTACCCTTATGGAATGTGGTTTAAAGTATTCTTATGAATGGTGATGTTCGCTCGGTTCTCAGTAATGGTTGCTTATGGTGACTCACTGTGGTAGTGTGGTTGCCATTTGGTTGTTGCTGTGGCGGAGAAACGTCTCATATCTTGGCTCTGCTACAAGATCCTTCCAGTCTTCATTTCCGTCGACAGGATGTCTTTGGCCGGATTTGCTACTCAGGCACACACACACACATGCGCACTTACACACACACACTCTCAAGCACACTCATTCACTTATTTACTAATTCACTCACTCATTTATTTATTTATTTATTTATTTATTCATTCATTCATTCATTCATTCACTCACTCACTCAATCAATCACCCACTTACTCTCATCAATCACCCACTCACTCACTTACTCACTCACTCGCTCACTCAATCACTCACACACTTACTCACTCACTCAATCACCCACTCACTCGCTCGCTCGCTCACTCACTCACTCACTCACTCACTCACTCACTCACTCACTTATTTACTCCCTCGCTCGCTCACTCAGGGACTCACTCACCCACTAACTCAATAACTTAGTCCCTCACCCACTCACTCACTCACTCAAACACTCACGAATAAACAAACAATCGAACAAAGGAAAAGACACATACACATCTAAAACATGAAATAAACAAAAAGCAACAACAACAACAAAAACAGCACTTGTCAAAGCTCCATCGATTATACACACCGATTATTATCGTAAGCGAGGAGTGAATTTGATCCCTTGTATGTGCATGACAGATGACTGATCATGCAATCTTCGCCCAACCTCATTTTTTCTGGGAATCCTCCGAAAAAATTGATATCATGCACGCACTTGATTAATAATCCTTCTGCAAAGAATGTGTGGGAGAGTGCTCGCGTGTGTGTATAGAGTGTACATGTGTGAGAGTCTGTGTGTGTGTGTGTGTGTGTGTGTGTGTGTGTGTGTGTGTGTGTGTGTGTGTGTGTGTGTGTGTGTGTATAGAGTGTACATGTGTGGGAGTCTGTGTGTGTGTGTGTGTGTGTGTGTGTGTGTGTGTGTGTGTGTGTGTGTGTGTGTGTGTGTGTGTGTGTGTGTGTGTGTGTGTGTGTGTGTGTGTGTGTATAGACTGTACATGTGTGGGAGTCTGCGTGTGTGTGTACGTGTGTGTTTGTGTGTGTGTGTGTGTGTGTGTGTGTGTATGTGTGTGTTTGTGTGTGTGTTTGTGTTTGTGTGTGTGTTTGTGTGTGTGTGTGTGTGTGTGTGTGTGTGTGTGTGTGCATGCTTGCATTTTCATTTCCAGGTATGCTCGTTCGTCTTTTACATGCACATGGGGATCCAACTACATCAAAGCACAGATCTAAGTTTCGTATAATAAAAGCACAACCCTCCATAAATATTAGCCCTTAAAAAGATCGTATCACATTTTACCCATTTTCGAACGCATCTTCAAGTTTAGAGATATGTCTCCATAAATTCAAAAGATTACGAGTCACCATGGCAACCACAAGCCCTTAATGTAAAATAGACAATCATCTTCTCCTCGCTACGCTCTCACATCTATCCTTCATCAAACAGGCTCATTATCCTCCGTATAAAGTGGTAGATGGTGCGCCAATTTGCACATTAGCACGGAATATGATGAAAATGACGCCCCTGCACCATTAGTGACAAGTTGAAACACGTTCTCACTACGACTTGGGAATTCCCGTATGTAAAAACGCCGTTCTCTGCTGTTTCCATTTCCATCTTGGAGAATGTGTAAGAAGAACAAAAAGGATTAAAGAAACTCAGAGAGACTTGCGTATTGACTATCTATATGCATGCATGGGTGTTCTATTTTTGCTCTCTTCTCTCTCTCTCTTTCTCTCTTTCTCTCTTTCTCTCTCTCTCTTTCTCCCTTTCTCTCTCTTCTCTCTCTCTTCTCTTCTCTCTCTCTCTCTCTCTCTCTCTCTCTCTCTCTCTCTCTCTCTCTCTCTCTCTCTCTCTCTCTCTCTCTCTCTCTCTCTCTTTCTCTCTCTCTCTCTCTCTTTCTCTCTCTCTCTCTCTCTCTCTTCTCTCTCTCCCCCCCTCTCTCTCTCCTCCGTATCTATCTATCTATCTATCTATCTATCTACAATATGAGTGTGTGCGTGTGTGTATGTGACTGGCAGGAGAAGCAACACCCGGACGCGGATTTCTATACTAACCTTTGTATTATGTAATATCTATTCTTCAGTATACAAACAGACTTGGAACAGAATGCAGTTCTCAGCAGCCGTCACATGTCATTCTCAGCTGACATGGATCGTGATTTTGAAGGCTTTGCTAAAGGAGACTTCATGTCTTCAATGGTCCGAATTCTTGTTCATGACACTTCCAGTTCACGCTGTTTTTTTTTTTTTTTTTTTTTTTTTTTTTTTCGTAATTCGTTGTGAAGAATTCTGTTTTACATTTCTTTGAGGCAGAAACGAGGTTAGGGGGAAGGGGGAAGGGGGAAGGGGGAGTGGGAGAGGAAGTGGAAAGGAAGTGGTGAAACTTGTGTTGGTGTTTGGTTGAGCTATGGGGGGTGTGAGGGGGGGGGGGAGATATCCAGTCTCATTATATTTGGTATTTTATTTTATCACTTATGTTATTGTTATTGTTGGTGGTTGTCGTGTTATGATTATCATGTTGCTCATTATCACTATCAATATTATCATTATTGATAGTGTTAAAATGATTATTACTATGTTTATTATTATCATTATTCTCATCAATATCATTATCATCATCATCAATCATGATGGTTATTATCATCATTGTCATTATCATTACATTCATTATCATTATTATTATCATCATTGTCATTATCGTTAATAACATCAGTGTTGTTGTTGTTATTATTATTATTATTATCATTATCATTATCATTATTATTATCAATATTATTATTACCATTATCATTATCATTATTCTTATTGATGTTATTATTACTATTATAATTAGAGAGATAATGAGAGAGAGTGAGAGAGAAAGACAGAGAAAGAGATAGAGAGAAAGGGATAAAAAGAGAGAGAGGAAGAGAGAGATGGGGTGAGGGGGGCAACAGATGAAAGGAAAATGAGAGTGTGAGGATATTAGCTATCCTCTTCATGTGCCTGAGGTCTCATTTTCTTCTTGTATCTTTCCCTCTTTTTTCCCTCTTCTTCTTTCTCTATCCATTTTTCTAAGTCTTCTTGAGAAGGGAATCATGAGATGTAGGAAGATATTGGTCTTTTATTTACTTATATTCTTTCTTTCATTTTTATTAACCTCATTTCCCTCCTCATTCCTTCTTCGTCTTTGTAACATTCTCTATCTCCGTTTTTTTTTCTTTATTTCTTTGCTTCTTCATTCTTTATCTCCTTTTTTGGAATTTGTTGTTCATCTCCGTAACTTCTTCATTCCTTGTTTAACTGCAATCTGTCCTCATTTTTTTTATTCGATTCATTATTTAACTCCTTTTCCTCTTCTAATTCCTTGCTCTCCTTCATTTTGTGTCATTCCTCCTCATTTTTTTTTATTCTAATTGCTCCTTAATTTACTTCCTTTCTTCCTCATTTCCTCCTCCTTCCTCTGCTTCCTTTCCCCACTTCATCTACATTCCCTCCTCATTCTTCCTTCCTTCTTCTATTCCTCCGTCTCATTAACTGTTCATCCTAATTTATTCCTCATCTTCATTCCTTCTTCATCGTCACTCTCTCCTCATTCCTTCTTCCTTCTTCCATTTTTCTTTCTCCTTAATAGTTCATCCTAATTTCTTCATTACCTTCATTCCTTCTTCCTCTTCACTCTCTCCTCATTCCTTCTTCCTTCTTCCATTTTTCCTTTTCACTAATAGTTCATCCTATTTTTTTCATTATCTTCATTCCTTCTTCCTTCTTCCATTTTTCCTTTTTACTAATAATTCATCCTAATTTCTTTATTACCTTCATTCCTTCTTCTTCTTCACTCACTCCTTATTCCTTCTTTCTCCTTCTTATCATCCTTTTTCCCCCCCTTCCTACAGAATTACGCTTCCATATTTATGATGTCGCGAGAAGCCCAACAGATCCCAGTCCCCTCACGGAACAAAGGGGGTAATTTCGCACAAGTTTGATTAATATGCAACACCTCCCTGCAACCGTGATTAGGGCCGGCGTCATGTGTTGCAAGTCTCATTTGCATACTTTGGTGATACCTACGTGTCCCATGATGAATTCGCTGGAACCATTAGTTGAATCAAATTAGGAGGAAAATAATTTCTCTTTCTCTCTCTCTTTCTCTTTTTTTTTATTTTATTTTCTTTTTATCCATCATCCCTCTTCCTAAACACTGGCATTATTATAATGTCGTTATGGGATTATTATCATGGTTTAATTTCTTTGGTCGATTGATATTCATTGCTGATTGAAGATAAATATTTTCATTTCTATAACAGTGGATCTGTCTGCCTGAACAGTTTTACTTTATATTTTAGATAATACGTTCTCTTGCTCTCCCACACTGAGGCTTGTCTGGAATATATCGTCACCTAAATACAGATAGATAAATGGAAAGGGAAGGAGGGAGGGAGTGGTCGAGAGAGAGAAAGAGAGAGAGAGAGAGAGAGAGAGAGAGAGAGAGAGAGAGAGAGAGAGAGAGAGAGAGAGAGAGAGAGAGAAAGAGAAAGAGAGACAGAGAGACAGATAAACAAACAGACAGACATACAAACAGAGACAGAGAAAGGGACAGAAAACTGAAAACAGAAACATACATACGAATAGAAAAAAACAACAACAAAAAAAAAAACAGAAAGACATAACGCAAGGCAACACCCCCAGAACCCAGGAGCCAAAGATTTCTTCATTGCTCCATCTTCATCTTTCTCTATCTTATACACCCGATGAGAGATAACACACACACATATCTCAAGGCAAGGAGTAGGGGAAGTGGAAGGGATAGAGAGAGGGAATACAAGAGAGAGGAGGAGTGGGGGCATGAGAAAGAGAGAGAGAGAGAGAGAAAGAGCCAGAGAGAGAGAGAGAGAGAGAGAGAGAGAGAGAGAGAGAGAGAGAGAGAGAGAGAGAGAGAGAGAGAGAGAGAGAGAGAGAGAGAGAGAGAGAGAGAGCCATAGAAAGATAGAAAGAGAATCAAACATACAGACAGACAGGCAAACAGACATACAACCAGAAAAAAAAAAAAAAAAAAAAAAAAAAAACGTCATCATTCGTTATGACGGTTTAAAGACTGACAGTGAAACGGTGATCATAGCTTTTGCATATAAGCTACTGTCACGTGAACAGAAATGCTGATGTTGTTAAATTGTAGGTACAGTTTCGACCGTATCATAAATCATATTGGGGAGGGGGTGGGAGGGGGAGGGTTGATGCAAGTGAGACAAATATGTCGTGCGAATGAATGGCAGACATTTTTTTTTTTTTTTACTTTTTGCTGTTAATGATGGTGACTGTGGGAGTTATGAGTTAAAGAGCAGGCAGAACTTGGTTTAGCGAAGATGAAAGCGATAAGGCAGGATACGTCTCCGCCATGCACTTTCCGAGATGCGTTCGCTGTCAACATTCCTGTAATTTTCAATGTACATAATAGCGTTTTAAAAATTGCCGTACTTGACTTTTCGTAATTTTACACCGTCTTTATCGATATAAAGGATTTTCATGATGAATATTGATAACTACTCAACATCGTAAGGCAGCCTTCGGGAGGGTGTCCCACCCGAAGCCATCCTCCCGAAGTTTCCAGCAGCACGTAGAGCTACGCATTCGTAGCGCACGAAGACTTACTGATCGGAATAGCTGGGTATGCAAACGACATCGTGCGTTGTAATGATTAGGAATATGGCCCATATATCTACCATAATTCACACGCACACACACACACACACTATAAATAATTTGGAATCAAAGCATTTAATGCTTCATATTTTCTACTCATAATTGATTGCAAAACCTACCTGAGTTAAGATAAATTGTTTAGATATGCAGAACAAATAACCTGAACAAAAGCCATATTATTTCCGCCAAGCTGATTTCGAAAATGCGGATGTAATTAGACAAAAAAAAAAGAGGGAGAAAGAGAGACTTATGCACCACGAAATTCATTCATTTTCGTTTTTTTTTTTTTTTTTTTTTTTTTTTTTTTTTTTTTAAGAATAACATATGTACGCATGTGGGTATGTTCAGAGGTCCGGTTTAATACAAGGCTGTGGGTTTTGAGGCGTAAATTTTCACGAAGATGAATACGAATATAGAAAGAAAATTCGAGGCTTTAGGGTAAATTATGTCAGGGAAAAATACCAGCCCCAGGGTGTTATCTAAGATAGGATCACAGCTAGATCAAATTAAAGTATTTAGATACGGAATTAGCGGTTCAAAAGAAGAAGAAGAAGAAAAAAAATAGTTATGTAATCCGGAAGGTTTTAGAAGGTCAGAAAATCACCAGGGACTGATGCTTGCATATTGTGTCAATGTTACAGCATGCCCTTTGGGACTGCAGTGACCAATGGCTTCCTTGCAATGTTGATTAAACGCCAGCTCCCTGTTGATTGTGATGTGATCATTCATATGGTGCAGCAATAACGAGTATGGTGAGATCTGTGAGGGTGGTGGCGCATTAATGAGGGCTGTTTTAAATGGAGGGATGAGAGTGTGACTAAATGGGGGAGTATCTGTAGTGACATTATGATATTAGAAGTGTCTTAAAGGAGAGAGAATGATGATTGAAACACATTTATATATATGTATATATATATATATATATATATATATATATATATATATATATATATATATATATATATATATATATATATATATATATATATATATATATATATATATATATATATATATATATATATATATATATATATATATATATATATATATATATATATATATATATATATATATATATATATATATATATATATATATATATATATATATATATATATATATATATATATATATATATATATATATGTGTGTGTGTGTGTGTGTGTGTGTGTGTGTGTGTGTGTGTGTGTGTGTGTGTGTGTTCGATATAATTTAAAGAAACAATAGCCGTCTGACCAACATTTAGAGCAATTCCGGTGATCGCAACAGAGATACATGTCCGAGAATATTAATGTTATGATGAGCTATCAGCTGAAAGCATCATCTGCTGCATCTTCAACGCAAAGAGCAGATATATCTCAACGAAATTTATTACGATATTCGTTTTCATAAACACGTTTCCTGTATATTTTCTTACGTTTATGTTACGTTTATATATATATATATATATATATATATATATATATATATATATATATATATATATATATATATATATATGTGTGTGTGTGTGTGTGTGTGTGTGTGTGTGTGTGTGTGTGTGTGTGTGTGTGTGTGTGTGTGTGTGTGTGTGTGTGTGTGTGTGTGTGTGTGTGTGTATACAGTATATATATATGTATATATACACATATGTGTGTGTGTCTGTGTGTGTGTGTGTGCATACATGTAATCCATATGGAAGTGAAAATACGTGCTGCCTTGCCGACCAAAGCAGAAATATCTTTTTTCATATCCAC
>BOPN01005080.1:92500-101216 GCA_017312705.2 Penaeus japonicus | reverse complement strand
GGAGAGAGAGAGAGAGAGAGAGAGAGAGAGAGACAGAGACAGAGACAAAGAGAGAGACAAAGAAAGAGATAGAAAGAGAGAGAAAGAGAAATAAAGAGATTGAAGGAGGGACCTAACAAGAGGGAGGGAGGGAGGAGAGGGGGAGAGAGTAAAGGAGAGACCTAGCGAGAGGGAGGGGGTAGGGGGGGAGAGAAAGAGAGAATCTCTAAACCCCTTCAACACAATTTCCATCGCGAAACGATGGCCTGACGCGAACTTAAACCAACTTAGGTTAGTCCCCTCTGTCCTCTTGGATCCCCCCCCCCCTCCTATCCCCAAACCTTCCCTCTCTGGGCCCTTCTCCTTCCTCTTCCTCCTCTTATTCCGTATTTACCTCTTTCCCCTCCTGCTCTCTTCCGTCTTCTTCTTCTTCTTCTTCTTCTTCTTCTTCATCTTCAGCT
The DNA here is from genome assembly GCA_017312705.2 of Penaeus japonicus. Lineage (NCBI taxonomy): Eukaryota > Metazoa > Arthropoda > Malacostraca > Decapoda > Penaeidae > Penaeus > Penaeus japonicus. The sequence goes on along the minus strand of BOPN01005080.1, from coordinate 100,776 downwards.
TCCTTCTCTTCTTCTCATTTTTTCCTTCGTTTCCTCCTTCTTCCTCTTCCTTTTCATTTTTCCTCTTCCTCCTCCTCTTCTTCCTTCTCTTCCTTCCTCGTCTCCTCCTCCTTTTTTTTCCTCCTCATCTTCCCTCTCCTCCTCCTCCTTCCTCTCCATCTCCTCCTCCTCTTCTTTCTCCTCCTTCTCCTCCTCTTTCCCCTACTCCTCCTCCTCCTCCCCCTTCCCCTCCCTACTCTCCCTCCTCCTCTCCTTTTTTCCCTTCCCCTTCCTCCTCCTCCTCCTCCTCTTTCTCCTCCTCCTAGTCCTCCTCCTCCTCCTCCTCCCTCCTGCACCTACCTTCCTTCCACTTGACCCTACTGGGATTGGGGTAAAGGATGAAGGAGGTCGGAGGAGGGAAGGGGGGGGGGGTGCCAAGGGCTGCCAAAGGGGGCCGGGAGAGACGAGGACTCCCCCTCGTCTCTCCCGTGGCCCCCTTTGGCAGGTGGAAGGGTGGAAGAGTGGGTGGGGGGATAAAAGGAGAAGGGGGAGGGGGAAGGAGGAGTGCCAAGGAGTGCCACGGGAGGGTCGAGCACCGGAGAGAGAGAGAGGGAGAGAGAGAGAGAGAGAGAGAGAGAGTTAAGTATACGCATCTATATTTATGTGTGTGTGTGTGTGTGTGTGTGTGTGTGTGTGTGTGTGTGTGTGTGTGTGTGTGTGTGTGTGTGTGTGTGTGTGTGTGTGTGTGTGTGTGTGTGTGTGTGTGTTTGTGTTTGTGTTTGTGTTTGTGTTTGTGTTTGTGTTTGTGTTTGTGTGTGTTTGTGTGTGTGTGTAAATAAATATGAGGCATGGATACTTTCTCTCTTCAGGGATTCTTACCATAAATAAGAATGGCCACCAATGCAAAGTAGATGACACCCCAAATACTGAAGGTGTAACCAGCTGGAGTGACGCAAGTAAAAAGCAGGTCCGAAATATTTCCAGTTGACTGTGTGAATGGGGCTGTTGGGAAAATATTTATCATTTTAATTACATTTATTTACAATTCATAAATTAATGGAAAGTATTACAGACATAAAATATATATCAAAATTTTAAGAATAGAGAGTTAGTATTATAACAAATTAACTTGATACACACTTAATATCAAATTGTTATGCACGACCATGAAATGAAAATCATGAAGTACATTTTATCCTAGCAAGCTTTAATGAGAAGAATACTTAAATCTACTTACGTAAACCTGGTCCAGCAAGGCCATTGAACACCAGGGTGTACACCAATACCACTGCTAACAAGCTAGTAACCACGATGCGTCCCAGTCTTCCACTCTTCAGGCTGTACTGTGGGTTGAAGTGGAGTTCAGTCTTCAAGATAGAACATGGAATTTCTACACCTATTCATCAGTCATGTGAGAATTGCAAAAGAATAACAAAGTGTGTTATTCATGGTATTTATAACAGATAGCCACAACAAGGCCCACTGTATTTTGATTAAATTTCCAAAAGTTCATCAGCAAGTTAACAAAGACATGTTCAAAAGTCTTTCACTATCTGCCATTGGCAGTTAGTTAATTGTAGATTAAAGCCAGATATTTACAGTGAGAAATCTTATAACAATAAGCTGATGAATATAATAACAATTAAATAAATGCAATATACTTTATATCACAATGATGATTGTTATAACTTTATCCTCAAATCACAGGGGACAATAATTAGCATTAATGCAGTTTTGACAAATATACCAGTAACAACAATTCATAATATAAATAACAAGAACAATAGATAATAATGACAATAAAAGAAATAACAGTAATGTGATGCTAAAGATAAAATTAGTAATCATAACAGGTAATGAAAATATGTTATATGATAGTAATGTTACTGATAATTATAACAACATTCATAATACTGTTATTTACATTGACAATCTATGATGACAATGATGTAGGATAAAAAAAAAATGAATACTAGTGATAATAACAATGATAATAATCATAACATTATTAAGAACAATGTTAATAAAACTTAAAAACAATAAAAATAGTGTTGATGAAGCTACTTCTGTTGATAAGGAAGGCATATAAACATTTTGTTAATGATACCATTTATAATTATGATAGCATCAAAAATAAAAACATGAATAGCCATAATCTTACTAATGTAAAAAACAATATCAGCTGGAATCAGCACAGAGCTATGTTTTTACTTTTTTAATACAAAACCAAGAACAACCATTATCAACAATATAAGCAAGAATAAGAGCTCTAAAGTTGCAACACAGGGTATCCTAGTTTATGACTGCGATGTATCGTCGAACACGAAAACATTTAAATAAACATCTCGTTTTAATGAAGCCGCGGCAAGCATAACGGATCGCTCGGGGGTCCTCCAGACGCTCGATCTCCGCCCCGCTCGACGCTTCAGCAAAGGCTAGCAATCCTCTACCAGTCTACCTTGTTTAGTTTTACTGGAATGGGATTTCTAACAAGATGCATCGGGGTTTTGAATTATATTTCATATTTTCTTCTTGCTTTCTGAAAAAGTTGGTGAGAGCGTAACTCATTTCTAACGTAATCCACTAGTATTTTTAGTCCCAGCTTTGCGACAGGGTTAGCAGTCGCAGACATCGCAAGTTTTTTTTCGATTGGTCGCAAATCCCTACTGTTTACCTTAAGGAGGTGTTTGTCACACAATATATGGATAATGCTTGTTACTGGGGTAAGTGCGTCAAAATGTGTAACACTAATATAAAGAAAGAAATACAATACTCATGAAGATTAAGAATAACAACGCTGCTGTATAGCCAATGATCTCATTTCTCTGAAATACTATACTTCCAATCTATTGAGCTCTCGCCTGCCCTTGCAACAACAGAATGCAAACTGATCGCGGGTCTGACCCTCTTCAAGAGACTGCATTTTATCATACTAGTAGTCATAATACAACCAATACTGATTATATTATTACCGTACTGCGAGAAATGAGATTGGAATAATTATTACCGTGCTCTATCCTATGTTCATTTAACTTTCATAGTTGTGAAAACTTTATCTTGTATATACTTACCATTACATCGGTATCCATTGTCGAGAACGTAAATACAAATATTCAGTTGTTACTAGTTAGTAATGTTAACCTTCGGTTGAAAAGATATACAATGGTTTGAAAATTTTGAGTTATCTTTCCAAGGCGATGTAAAGAATAACTGTTCAGGGTGACGCCACCGCGATAACTGGTTGAGCGCGAGGAAGCGAGACATCGAAGCACAAGCGCAGACATTATGTAACAGGTTATATAATATAAGTTAGATCAAAATCTGTCACGTCTCTGTACACGTACATTTCTGGTTAATCCACTGAATGTCAATAATATATGAAATATAAGCTGATAAGCCAATTCTATATTTCAAAACATATTAAACGATAGGAAAGAGCATATGCTATGGAACCGTACTATCTGTGAAATGGAATTCCACAAAATGGACATTTTGCGTTTATTAGCCAATTTATACTATCCAACACGAGATCTACAAGGAGACAGGCAACATACGGTTACTGTAGATATTCTGTACACTGGCAGGGTATGAAGCGGATCCAAATAACCTTACCGTGAGTCATCATTACTCATCAGTTTCTTCCAGTATCTACACACCGTGGTATCAACCAAAGAGTCATTTGTTACTTACTACTTGATAATGCTCACATGTTGAACACACCTTCAGCATTTTCTCCCGAAAGTAATTATATAGACAAAGAATGTGATGCCAAGAAAACTGTATTCATGTAGCGCTGAAATTTTTCTAGCGCCTTCATAGGTGGATGACGCACGCACGCACGGCAAGGGGAGTTGCGTAAATCCTGGAATGTTACGCATGATAAATCTGCGCACACGGAGACCTTGGAGGTAGGTGTCATCGCTGAAGGGATTGCCTGTGGTTTCAAATCATCAGAAATGTTAGGATAGGAACTGGAGGAGAAATATAACAGGAATAATGGATGCGGAGGTAAATAAACGTTAAAGGTAGAGTTATGAATCCTATCGTTTATGAAATATGATTGATTATTGTCATAAGTTAGAGACAGGATTTGGACGTCCTGCATAATTCAGAATCCTTGTTAAGAGGAGTATGCAGGAAACTGTAATGTGCATCTAACAACTGATTGTGTTTTATGGCCGTATTTGACAGCTTAGCCGTTCTCTCCTGTGGGTAACGGAAATGTGAGAAATTATGACTAATAAATTCAACCTTTTGGATTATAATTGGAATGTCCTGATAAATTTTGGTGTACTGTTGTATTTGTGAATTATGATATCGCATTATACTTTTTTCCTGGAAGAAATTTCAGAGTATAGGGAATACTTTGCCACTAATGTGAAAAAGGAACAATTAGGGTATTCAGTACTGTATATTGACTGAAATTTGAAAATAGTGCGAACGTATAAGGAATAATAAGGAAGTGGAAACTGAACAGAACAAATACAGGCTGAGGAATATACGTAACAAATAAATAAAATCTTGCACGTATGACTAATAATAGTGGTAGTTTGTGTGCAATGTATGATAAATTAGAGGCAGAAATCTCATTGTCCCATTTAAAGTGTAAGGTATAATTTGTATTACCACAGTACCTGACGCAGAATTCCGTGGAGGAACCTTCAAGGTCTGAGAGAGTGGCAGGAGAGTACTTCAAGAAGGTCGTTGGTGAGGAGCAATCCAATCCAACTCTTCTCTCGATCTTTTAAGAACTTATCCTTCCACGAATTTAGTCTAGTATCACTTTTTGGGTAAAAACCTCATTTTATCCAACACTCTTTCGTGCTTCCATTACCAGGGTTAAAGGACAAAGAACCAGTAAACCCGTATGTATTCGCGATTTTGATGGCTTTGCCCACCTGTTGATCTTATAGATCAGTGGCTTGACGTATTTCACCACCTCTTGCCTCCACTTCCTCCACTCTCACTTTGTATTTCGAGCTCAAACGCAAACATTATTTTCCATATACTTTTATTCAAAAGCGTAAAGTGTGACGTTTCTGAAAATATTAACGCTTTGAAAAATGTTTAAATAATTAGAGAGGAGTGCCCTCAGCTTAAGAACCACTGATATAGATGAAGCCTGCAGTGTTATAAAAAAAATGCCGCGATATTTTCCGCCTTTCTCCTAAAGTTCAGAGATGAAAGATTGTATGAGAATTCAAGGAATTCGTATACTCAGTGGTCTGAGGATGACGCCTACGAAACCTGATTTTACCTTATTGTTATGCACGATGAGATAATGGATACACTTATCTTGGTGGATGGAAGTCCTAGACACGGAATACCGTATTACTTTGATGGTTAATAGGAACAATCCTCCACAGGAAATTGTATTTGACACGAGCACCGTTGTCCAGGAACCGCAGAGATAGTTTGTAAAAATCTGTAGCCCCATAATAATCATAGTTCATTACGGATTTTTAATAGGGAACAATTATCAGAGAAAACAAGTGTGCAATGATTTCCAAATGTTATAAACTACAGATTAGGTTTGTTTACCAGAGATGTTTTTTATTGCTTACACTGGACATTCATAATGAATTTAACTTTTTCATCCAGTACAAATCACATACTTTTTGAAATGTTATACAAAGGGTTTCTGCGCTTCCAGTTCAAGTATGAATTTATTTTATTGAAATACCAATGAAGATTTCGAAGGTTATTGAAAGAAAAACATTTTGTTGATATAAACTTTATTTCTGTGTATACTCACAAAACACATTTATTCTTTAAAACCTGTGCATAAATCTACAATTTCGGGAAGAGACCAAATACAGATAATTTCCCATAACATGACTAGACTGTCGTACAAAATTACATTTATTTGCGTGTGTGCATCCATAACCTATATTTTGATGATGCTGTTTGTCACCACTACAGTTACTGAATCACATCAATCTTCAGTTAGAAAAAACAACAACTCTTGATTCTAAAGGAAGGTTAATGTAATATTACAAACATTTTAAGAAAAGGGTAGAAAGAGACATGCCATTTATAAAGTTATTTTAACTATCTAAAAATATGCTAAATAAAAACATAGGAATTTACATGTCTCATTGCCACACATCCCTTCGTTTGTATGGGTGTGAGAGAAGGAACTGTGAATAAACAATTCACACGTAATACTTCTAATGCAATTATTATACCATTTTTGGTAAAATCAATGTACATACAAAATATGTATCCAAAGTATTTTTTCTCTCAATAACATGATATGGTTGTATACAAAACGGCCTATGCTATGTAGGCATGAATACATTATTGCTACACAAATGATATAGTTCATGTGAGTTTCCGGCAGATTAAAGATATTATGAATTCAAACCTACGGCCAAGACGATTTTAAATGGCTTGAATATGTCGCACATTATTTTTGGATTATGTCAAATTGGAAATCAAACTGTAAACAAGTAACCGTTTTTCATTTGTGGGTCATTAATGTATATAATAATCACCAATGCTTCCCAGTAGCTACGTAAGTGCAAGTATATCTACAAGGCATGAACCAGACAATCGAAAATATTCCTGGTAGTCTTTTCAATTATGTGACTGGATATTTGTCAGACTAATGTAATTTTTTTTTTTTTCATTTTCCTATATCTGTTGTTAATATAGTTCAAACTTATATGGTTTGTTTACGTTTAAAATAATAAAACCTAGGCCGTTTAAGACCAAAGTAGAAACACAATTTTATTAGGAAATAACTAATCAAGAAATATTTCATCCAGAGACATGAGTCCAGAAAAAAAGACCTTTAAATGCATGATATATTACGAATTCTCTGTTTTCCTCGCCAAATTGCTTAACGGTCGAGTAACCATGATTCTTCCAAGAGGCTCCCTTTTTATCAACCATATATTACACATACTGTGACCAAATTTGCTACGTCGTGCCCTAGCTCCGCGAGTCCTTGAATTATCCAGCAAATATGTCAGTGCCATGATTATAAATTTACTTCACAATTGTTAGTATTTGGTGCGAAACTAAACTATGGTTACAAAAGATGTGAGCTAAAGATGATTTGGCTTTAAGGTGTATTCACATAAGGTTGCAATTCCAATTGCAGGAAAATGTTCAGAATTTAAGAATAATAGACGGAAAAACACCAAAGAAACACCCCAGTAAGTATCATCTAATATAATCTCACAGCTAATACCCAGGAGAGCGTCATGGCAATGCAGGAGCCGAAAGAAGGCATTGCAGTGGACCCGGCCCCCCGATACTGCTGGCTCTCAGCCCCGTCAAGGAAGTTTCCAGAAAAGTCGGCAGTTGGCGTGACTCCATCAGGGTTGCTCTTGGTTGTCCAGGTGAAGCGAGAAGTCGATGTTGTAGTAAAAGGAAAAGTGTTGAAGGGGCGGTTGGTCGTGATATCTGGGTTTAGTTGATTGTCGTTGTACCCATTGTGACTGTCCTCGCTGCCGCCACTGCCGTAGGAATTGGCGCCACCTGCATTCCCCTGATGGACGCCGAGGGGGGACCGCGGGCAGTCGCGGTTGTTGGGTCTAGCAAGAGGTACAAACGGTAAACAGGTAAAGGGTAAAGCTCATGCTGATGATATTTTAGTACACTAGCGCAAATAAGCATGGTTGTGAGGATAATATCGATGGGCATCATTATATGATACAGATAGTAAAACTAAGGAAATATTACAAATCATAGGCTAAAGACGTTTAGTTCACCGATTGTCTCCATGAAGGAAATAATTGATGTTTTTTTATTTATTTTAAAAGTGTATATCCATTGGTTATAAATGCAAGATATTTTGTACTTATCAAAATAAAGGTGCTCTGTTGGCCTCTGGCCTCGCCATCTCCATGAGGCAACCAAACAACTACGTACCATCAAGTACCGGCATGTATACATATATATATAAATATATATATATATATATATATATATATATATATATATATATATATATATGTGTATTTATATACATATATATATATATATATATATATATATATATATATATATATATATATATATATATATATACATATGTATATATATATACAAATATACATACATATATATATATATATATATATATATATATATATATATATATACTAATCTATCTATCTATCTTATTATCTACCCATCTCTCCGAACTGCGTAAGTTTATTTCTATTAACGGTAACTCAGGCTGGCAAGTTATACATAACCACTTACGAAGAGACTTTTTGACATATGACTCTATTATAAGAGTGTTCGAGCGCCTTGATTTGTTATTTTTATTTTCCTTTTAACGT
>BOPN01005080.1:67500-77500 GCA_017312705.2 Penaeus japonicus | reverse complement strand
AATGCCAACATGCCAAACAGCCAGTCTCGTGGAAGAGGATAGGGACAAGAGAAAGAGCGAGAGGCCAAGAAGATGAACAGAGATCCAAGTCAGTAGAAGGAAAGAACTCGAAAGGAAAGAGGAAATAGATGAACCAGAAGAAAACAGATGCAAGAAAGTGTAAATTTCGAATACCCAACCAGCCTTCCTTCCACCTCCCCGCTTCTGCGTTTCCTGCCGGGTCTCCGCCCTGATTCTGATCACAGACCGTGAACTGCGCGTCGACCATGTCGCTGTGTGTACTGTATTTGCGCACGTCTCGTGTGTGTGTGTGTGTGTGTGTGTGTGTGTGTGTGTGTGTGTGTGTGTGTGTGTGTGTGTGTGTGTGTGTGTGTGTGTGTGTGTGTGTGTGTGTGTGTGTGTGTGTGCATGTATATATAAGTAAATAAAATGAAAGACACGGGAGCAGACTGAGCGCAATCATGAATGGACAAGAGGTACAGATAGATGCATTCCTAGTTTCCTAAATAGATAAACAGAGAGATAGACGGGCGAAGGACAGAGTAAAATGTAGATTCACACTTACACACTCCCACTCGCTTGCGCCAACAATTATAAATCACGCATAATCAGGCGCTATAAACTCACATTATGCACTCAAATTTTGCACTGCTGAGCCATAAACCCTGGAGTCCATACCTGCTTAATCGAAAACGTTTTAGAGGCGAATCGTGCATGGAACTATTAAATCAAAATTACGAGGCTTGTGCTTCGTTTACATTATTATGCGCATTATCTTATTAGTAAAATGTGTCCAAATAAGCCTCACTCCCTGTTACCCCCGCCTCAACCCTACGATGAAAATGGCCATGAATCATCGGAAATAAGGATGGCCAGCTTAGAAGGATTCATTCCTAATCGTATTTGGGCCCCGGTGGTCAGGGTCCTGTCATCTGCCATCATTAGCCTTCAATCTCAGCTAATGAGCGCCCCTCGGGAGGAGAGGGTTCTTAATTCCTATTCACGGCGGGAGTGACGCCTTTGTGACATGGTTCAATAGAGATTAAGCTATCAATAGGTTAATGTAATGCTCTTTTAATAACAAGGGTGTGGCGTCTCTCCTTTGTCATGTCAGGATGTCAGTGCCATGTCATTCACCCATGTAGACAGTGTCATGGGAAAAGGAAGTCTTTTGACAAGCCACTGTTGTAGGGGAAAAGACTATCTTGTCTTCCTAATTGTTCATATAACATATCACACACACTGTTTTCGTATGGTTGCGATACACTTACATTTTCATGCAAGAATTACACGTATGGCATCTGTGTAAGTAAAAAACAAACAAGCATAAACAAGCAAACACACGCACAAACAAACAAACACACACAAATTCAATTGCAAACCGACTCGCAGAAATTGCACATCTGCAGTCAAAACTATGTAAACAGGTGAATGCAATATATACTATATACAATGTTACTGAGATGCCGTGAACAGCTGACGGACGAGGTTCGATCTCCCCCGCGCAGGGATGTCGTCGGGTACACAGCCAGTGCCGGTTCAGGGCGCGTTCCCGCGATTTCTGCACACTTTGTCCATTTGAGTGATAACTCAACTTCTGTTAGACTTAAACAATGTTTGACAATAATAAATCATATTCATGGTCCAATGCAGACAAAATAAAAAAAATCCACCAACTTGATATAAAAAAAGGACCATAGAATATTACCACCACGTCAGTTTTTACTGTTGCAACTGTTTCAATAACCAAATACCAGTGGTGTTGGACCCTTCTATATATTTCCAAAATGAGAAAATATGCAGCAGCATTCATACCTACAATTGACAGGATACTTTCACTCTTGAAGGATGCAAGGGGCGCGCTCTCTCTCTCTCTCTCTCTCTCTCTCTCTCTCTCTCTCTCTCTCTCTCTCTCTCTCTCTCTCTCTCTCTCTCTCTCTCTCTCTCTCTCCCTCTCTTTCTCTCTCTCTCTCTTTCCCTCCCTCTCTCTCTCTCTCTCCCTCCCTCTCTCTCTTTCTCTCTCTCTCTTCCCCCCCCCCTCTCTCTTTCTCTCTCTCAACCTCTCTCTCTCTCTCTCCCCCTCTCTCTCTCAACCTCTCTTTCTCTCTTTCTCTCTCTCAACTTCTCTCTCTCTCTCTCTCTCTCTGTCTCCCCCCCTCTCTCTCTCTTTCTCTCTCTCATAGATACGGTCCACCCTCGTTGTGCCATAACTGTGAAACAATAGCCCATCCAAATTCATGTTCACAGAAAAGTACGGCTCGTCCTCGGGAAACGGTGCATCCAGCGGGACATCCGCTTGGCAATGTGACGGTTTTTTTTCAGGACGTTACAACGGACTGCTTCCATTGCTGTTACAGTCAATACTGAGGCTAGTTAGCACTCTTCAGAAAATAATATACCTTCTGACGGGGATGTTGAAGATGCCTTTTGTGATGTCTACTATCTGGGTATCGACCTAGCCAATGAAATATTCCCCGATTTCACAGCTAGAAAGATACTGTACTGTAATCTCGAAGTCAACATAAGTATATATACTTCTATGACATTTTGAAAATATTGATGGCAGGATTCCTTCTATTACTAGCTCTATAGCAGATATTCATGGCATTCGCGGTAAAGAGCGCTGTAGGGCAGTGTCTATACATCATGTTGGATGCAGGGGCTGGGAAAAAGAATAAATAGAACGAGAGAGGGTCAGGCTATAGAAAATAGAATATGTATATGGGGGAAACACTCTTTGATATTTACTTAATTTTCCTGTCTGTATCTTATCCCTTCATTTATTTCGATTTTTACTACTCTATCACCCTCCTCCTTCACCAAAAAGTCAGGTTCTGAAGAAGAAAATCCAACTAAATTAGTTAACAGTAACATCTAGTGTCCAGGACGATGAACAGACGAACAAGTTGGGCCTGACTTCATTGTGTGTACATGAAACACATAAATACATATATGTGTATGTGTGTGTTTGTGTATATGCGTATATCAGTGCACACACACATACACACACACACACACACACACACATACACACACACGCACACACACACACACACAAACACACACACACACTCACACACACACACACACACACACATATATATATATATATATATATATATATATATATATATATATATATACATATGTATTATGTATGTATGTATGTACGCATGTCGATAATACATGCATATGCATTACTATATACAAGTTAGTGCACACATATGTGTGAATTTCGGGGTCGATACATAATATGCGTACGCATTATGAGGACACGAAGCAAAACACTACGGATATAACTGAAATTACTTAATCAATAGAAAAAAAATCATAACAAGCGTCCCTGTAGCTTTCAAATCTTAATTCATACAACACATGATGCTATATAATATATTCAGAACCACGCGTCTGATCGATACGGCAAACAACTTGCTGACGACAATATTTTGTCTGAAAATGTGGAATTCTTGCACTGTCAGGAGGCGGCTGCACATGTCAACAGTCCTCAAGACACTAGGATTATGTGGCATAACTCACGCTTGTCAATACAGATGTGCGCGTCAGCCTACTCACTGCAGAGGGCGCTAGTTTGCTTTTCAACATTTTGGCGAAAATGGTGAACATGGCGCCTACATTAGCAAGTAGATGTTAACTGCTAGCTTTTATTTCACTATCATTTTGATCATCAGTGTCAACAGCTTTCTATATCATATTTATCATTATCATTACTATTGTTATTACCATTACCATTATATATATATATATATATATATATATATATATATATATATATGAATATATATATATATATATATACATATATATATATATATATATATATATATATATATATATGTATATATCTATATATATACATATATATATATATATACATATATATATATATATATATATATATATATATATATATATATATATATATATATGTGTGTGTGTGTGTGTGTGTGTGTGTGTGTGTGTGTGTGTGTGTGTATGTGTGTTTATATATATATATATATATATATATATATATATATATATATATATATAAATATATACATACATATATATATATATATATATACATATATTTATATATATATATATATATATATATATATATATACATATATATATACGTATATATGTATATATGTATATATGTATATATATATATATATATATATATATATATATATATATATATATATATATATATATATATATATATATTTACGTGTGTATGTGTGTGTGTGTCTGTGTGTATTACCATCCTTGCATATCACTATTGCAGTTGCCATTACAATCATCACTTATTGTCATTATATGATTATATGTATTATCTTGCTTTCCCTTACTTCTCTATGCATATATAAAGTATAATGTACTGTCTATCTTGCATAGTTATTGAACATGCCTTCCTTCCTTGCAGAAATGTAAGCAACAGTAAACATGCATTATGAACTAAAGTAAAGACCGGGGAAAAGAACATGTTAATCATCCAATCAGGATGGCTGCTCTCATCCCCGTCGCTTCCGTCGCCGCCGCCGACGGCAATACGATCCTCTCAATGGCAACTTCAGACGTATGGCGCCGAGGCACAGCCGAGCACTAAACGGTCATATACACATTTAGGAACCTGCCCAACCTTCCTCACACACACGAATAATATATGCAAGCACAAACACACTAACACACACACATACGCACTCACACAGACAGACACACACACACAACACAAACACACACACACACACACACAGACAGACAGACACACACGCACGCACACACAGCCTGCCTGCAACAGCCCCGCCAGCGTTAGGAGAATGGCATGTAAGACCTTCATAATCACGCGTAATCGCCGTCAGAGGTGGACTTGGTCTGCTAAAACCCTGGCTTTAGGCGGATCAAAGACGGGATCAGGCGGGATCATTCATCTCAACCCCGACACACACATGCAAGGAGGATTACGCATTTTGATTCCGAAAAAATGGGAAGTTTTGATTTTAGGTCAGGAGTATTTTCATTGGAATATGTTTGCTTTTTCATATGACTTTTGAACAATAAATATGGTAGCAAAGCCTTTGATTTGTTTATTCGATTTTTTAATCTAGAACATTCTGCAGGTCCGGATGATTCTGCGGACAATTATTATATTTTTCTGTTATATAAAAAGGAAATTCGTACACAGCACAGCTCCCTCCGTCAGTGAAGTCTTCCGCTTTTATGCAAAGACAAGCAAACAAATAAAAGTGAAGACAAGTACATACTCTTGGAAGCATACCTACAAATTTATAAATTCAACGATGCCCTCGTATAAATAGACAGCACGCACGTTAAATGCATGCACGGGTCGACAGTGTGTGTAAGGGGCGACAACGTATCTATTGGAGGTCGCTGCACGGGCGTGGCTCACCGCCCCATAATAGACAGGATATGGACATAAAGCTGGCCGAATTTCAGTTCCGGAGACAGTGGATAGCAGGTGGAGGGACGGCGGGGGGGGGGGCGGGCGCTACAGGGATATTCCCCGGTTTCGCTCCGAGTGAGTGTGACGTCATCACTCGGGAAATGAGGTGATACGGGAGAGAGAGACGGCTGTTGTTTGCGTGCGTGCATGTGCGTGCGCGCGCGCGTGTGTGTATGTGTGAGGGGGGAGGGCGAATTATTGTAGCAAAGTAAGTTCAGGAACTCGTGAACAAAATGAAAAAGACAGAATAATAATACATGCTTTCCATAGCTATGTTATTTTTTACGGGATCTATAAACTCAAAGGGCTGAATGGGAGTGGCTGTTAAACATGACGGCAAAAAGGTAATAAAATATAACAATTCTTTTTCACATGCATATCGCATTTCATTAAAAAAGTGATAGTATACTAACTTGAGGACAGTCTTTATTATGTTCTATGATTCAACAATTACAAAGCTGCATATCACACACACAGAATTTTACTTTCTAAAGCTCTTCTGTATATCTCCTACTTTGGTTTGTTCCCTGATCCATGTTGTCCTGAACATCAATCTCTCCATTCTCTTTGGACACTTATTTAGACACACCTGACATTCGCGCTATGACGGGGTGAAGCGTTGGGTGAAGCTTTTTCTCTTTGGATAAAACATATTAGAGATTGTTTCTAAGTCTGCAGAAGGCGTTCCAGTTTGATTCATTTGAGTTTCACGGGATGTTTTTGTCTGCATGAGTTGTGCTGGGGGTAAGAACTCGCTGACAAACTCTAGCGCTCCAGCCTGTAATTCTATTTGCTTAATTCAGACTCAGTATGTTATCATACTTTAGCCTTTTCCCGGTTCATCTTAAATATGACCTTCAAAATTTCCCTATTTGAACCATTCATTGGTTGTTGTAACGAGAATATCCTCTGAAAATGAAAGATTACATAAATGCTCTCCCCTCCTTTAATCCCTTTAATCCCCGATCTAACTTCATAAATGGTTCCTCTAGACAAGATGGAATCACTTTTGGTAAAACTGTCTTTCTCTGCCTAACCTTTTTGCAATTGGGATTTGATGAAGGTTCCGCCTTCGTATCTTCTGATAATCCACAATAGACCTATTCTGCAGCTACTTGCACAGAGACAAATTTTGTCGTCCCTATTTCCATGCCTTTCAATTTCCTGTACATAATGATCGGAATGTCTCTAATTTATGTCCCTAGTTGGTCGCTAAAGCTGTATAAGTCATTATAAATGTAATTCTTATTCATTTCTGTTGAATGTCACTTCAAGTACCTAGTTGCTTCGGAGGGTGGCGTTCCATGGGGACTCAATCGATATAACTGCAACAATAAATTTACGTAAAATGAGCAAACAAAAAAGAAGAATGAGTATAAAAAAGATTTCTTGAACTTGACCATTATGATCCCTGGCTGCAAGTCGAGGGATACAGGGCCTTGCCGTTGGCTCGGGAGATCCAAGGTCTGTCACCAACTGCAAGAATAGCATCGGCTGCTCGGAAGGAAGGATGCGGCGGCCAACCGGTTGACCTTAGGCGACCTCATCTTAGCTGTTGCAAACAGTCGAACCGGCTTGCAACACTCGCTCGGTGAAGATTTTTTATGAGCTCGTTGCCACGGGATGCCGCTCGCCTCTATACCTTCTTTTACATTATTTCAAAATACGACTACGCTATAGAATTAATCTTATATAAAGAAAAAACCAGGCCTTTATAGATCCCCTTATTATTAGACCAGTCTTTAGTTGACAGGTCCGAATGGGACACACACACACACACTCGAGCGCGCGCGCTTATATATGTGTGCGTGTGTGTAAAAAAAAGGGGGGGGGGCAAAGGCAACAAAATGGGAAATAAATATTTTATCTTACATACATAGGAAACTATGTAAAAATTGCATTATTCTCTAGACCACCCAGACCTTACCCCACACTCCTACCACCGACCTCCAAATGACACAAAAAACGGTCCACAAATGACAGAAAAACAAAGGAAGAACAAGTGAGGACTGGCAAGGGGTTACGCCCCCCACCTCTTATCATCTACTAATTTTTCACACTAGGTAGCTAGCTGCCATCGTACTTCTCCTGCTTCTCTTCTTTCGAGAATTCTGATTCTCAACTTCTCTTTACTACTACTACAGTATGAGCTAAGGAACATGAGCATAATTTAGACTTGTACTTGTCTTAGATTATTTAGTATCAAATCATGAAATCCTTCGATTGAGTGTGACGCCGCATACCTTCGTTAGTGCATAATCTATATGAAATGTTAATGCCAAACATAGAGATAGTATGTGCACAGAGAAGTTATTTTGGCGAAGGCATCTAGCAGTGAAATTAAGCAGACACTCGAGGTCACAATACAAAGGAAAAAAAAATCGTATATATTTTGACCCTGTCCCTCCCGACCGCACCTCGCACGCCCTCCCACATCAACCCACGGCCGCTCGCTTTCCCGGCACCTCCGCGCACTCCCATCTTACGCATTGATAATTCCCAGGCGAAGGCGCGGTTACACGAGCCCCTGAGCTTTCCTTCTGCACATCGATCCCGCTCCCTCCCTCCTGTACGCCCGCGGCCACGCGTGCCCAAGCATGTCTACTGCTCAAATTTTTAATGAACTTTTTTGTTCATACAAACCATGCATTCACCACATGCAACGTAGGTAAGATTATAAAACACATATTGCGTAGTATTCCAAAACACAAAAACACATACGCGCGCAATTTGCTACTAATTTGATACGGGTATATTTTGTAATTTTCTGAGTCAGGTCACACCAGGCTGCGGCGGCTACGCTCTGGGAGAACACGAGGGCAGGTCACGGACGCAGGAAGGGAAGGCTTCACTCTCTCTCTCTCTCTCTCTCTCTCTCTCTCTCTCTCTCTCTCTCTCTCTCTCTCTCCCTCTCCCTCTCCCTCTCCCTCTCCCTCTCCCTCTCCCTCCCCCTCTCCCTCTCCCTCTCCCTCCTTCTCTCTCCCTCTCCCTCCCTCCCTTTCCCCATCTCCCTCCCACCCTCCCTCCCTCTCCCCCCATCTCTCCCTCCTTCCCTCCTTCCTTTCCTCCCCCCCTCCCCTCTCCCCTCTCCCCTCTTCCTATGTCCATGACCGTGTCTATCTGTCTCTCTCTCTCTCCTTCTCTCTCTTTTTTTCTCCCCTCCCTCTCTCCCCCTCCCCATCCACCTCCCTCTCCCCCCCTCTCTCTTTCTCTCCCTCTCCCCTTCCATCTCCCCCTCCCCCTCCCCCTCCCTCTCTCTCCCTCTCCCTCTCATAGCCTGTCTTTACGGGAGAGGGTGTCTGTGGCTGGGGACATAGCGAGAAGGGCCCTACTGACGCGGCAGAGGACCGTCAAGAGGTTGTTGAAGCTGACGAAGATGCTCACGCCGAGGAAGGAGGGAAGGGCGCCAGGGGAGCGGGGAGGGGGGGGGGCGTGAGAGAGGAAAGGAGCTGATAGTACCGAGAAAGCGGTGAAGGGGGAGGGTGATGGGGGTCGAGAGGAGGAAGGAATATGGTATGGGGGGATGGGAGTGAGAAGGGAGCTCCTTGTTGTTCATGTTGGTAAATGTTCGTCTACAGATAAATAGAGATCTAGATATATGTGTATTGATGTGTTTGTGTGTATCATTTCTTTCAAATGCTATTTCACCGGATTGAAACGTTCAGCTGAAAGTGATAATATAACTAAATGGTGGTAAACTTAGTGTTAACTGGGTATGAATCATGGGATTGTGTCTCAGTGAAAAAAGTTGAGCGCGTTCAAAAAATGAATAAAAAAACTTGCCACATTCACGCTAGATGACAAGAACTATTGTTTCTGACGTTAATTCAAAAGGTTTATTTTTTTCGTCTCGTGCCATGGGGAAACACTTACAGTTATCATGTTTTTATTAGTATATTTCAGACAGGAATTGGACTGACTTCGTTTCTCGGTTCTCTATTATTTTTGTTCCACGCTAAAACCGGTTACTTACATGTATAAACCTGTCGCTTGACATTTGAATGCCTTTACCTATCAGTAATTAAGACAATTATCACTCTCCCTAGCTTCCGTTATGAATGAAATATATATACATATGAAATATATGTAATATATATATATATATATATATATATATATATATATATATATATATATATATATGTATATATATATATTTATATACATACATACATACATACAAACACTATCACACACACACACATATATATATATATATATATATATATATATATATATATATATATATATATATATATATATATATATATATATATATTTATATACATACATACATACATACAAACACTATCACACACACACATATAACACACATATGTACAAACGCAAGTGCATTGCACAAACGTCCGCGAAAAACTACGGCGCTCGCCTACAAAATTATCCCTTCGCTCTCCGGCATCAATGCGTCACACTTACTGACTACATTGCAAATTATTTTCGGGATATACTGCCAGAACCGTATGTTTGAACTCCAGTTGATTCGGCGAAGAAAACCTGTTTGGATTATAT
>BOPN01005080.1:50000-60000 GCA_017312705.2 Penaeus japonicus | reverse complement strand
CATATATATATATATATATATATATATATATATATATATGTGTGTGTGTGTGTGTGTGTGTGTGTGTGTGTGTGTGTGTGTGTGTGTGTGTGTCTGTGTGCAGATTAATAAGCGCACACGTGACTTTGTGTCTGCCTTGACATAATGAATAAAATTCGGCATATTCCGAGCCCCTTCGACGGCGCCGCCCCAGAGTCCGCGGCGAAGAGCGCGCTGGCCTCCTTGTGTCGCCAAGCACAGGATGAGCACGCACAACTCGAGAGGGAGTCGCGAGCGAGACGCCGTGGGCGGAGGAGAAGAGAAACTGCACTTGAAGGATCCATATTTAGACTCTGCCTCACTTTTCTTTCGGAAGACATTCCAAGGAAGGAAAGAGAACCGACTCCAACGACAAAGGAATGCCACAGGCGGACCCGATTCCCAAGTCCCATCTCGACGAGCACGTGACAAGGACACTGGGATTGTGGATAGTTAATCATCGAATCACAAAAGTATATCAGCAAAATAATCCTGATAATAACAACAATATTGATAATAACAATGGTGATAATTTTAAGGATAATAATAATATCTATTTGTGATAAGGATATTGATAATGATTATAGGAATGGTAATAATGACAACGAATAGAATAATGACAGCAGCATCAACCACAATAAAAGTAATAATAATAAATATCGATACACATGATAAGACCTGATGGCACCATTTACTCTTATATCATTCCCATGAGTACCATTGATATCATTATCATAAAATTGGTCATTATGATTATAACAATTATGATAATTATGATAAGTACTACTCCTGCTAACAATGATAATAATAATAATTATCATTGGTGTTGATATTAATAATGATAATAGTAAAGATTATGGTAAGCGTAATAGTAATGGTAATGACAATGGTAATGATAAAAACGATAATGATAATGATGATCATCAATGTTATCATCACTATTATCATTAGTTTCGTCGTTATTACTGCAACCAGAGATACTGCTAATCACTCGCAGTGTCTTTTTAGTCCCTGGGGTAGAATGCTGGGTCTTTGGAGCTGGCGGTTAGGGCTAGTTAAGCCAAGGCCAGAAATGTACGCGAATCCGTTGCAACCGAACTGTGCTGTGCTTTAGGTAACTGCTGACAGATTAACTTGAATTATGGATAATCTCTCTCCCAAACCTGACTTTTGCGTGACTCGCTGTTGAATCGCTCGTTTTTCCCTCAAGTGTTACCATATCTGACTAGACCCGAACAGTGTATTTGCTTTTAACATGAACTCCGGACCTGATGACTGCCTTCGTTATATAATATGAATGAAACAGGGATCATAATATTTCTTTAAAGAGCTGCTCCAGCTGAAGCGATTTGAAAGCTAAGATTAATCAATACATTATGAATAAGAATATGCATTCATAGAAAGCGAAATCTTGAATTTGCTGCATAGGACTGGCCTTGGTTATTAGTTGCATCTATTTTTTTTTTGTCGCTTGAATTTCATTTTCTTAATGCCATGTCTTTTGTCTTTGTTTTTTATCCTTTGTTTTCGTTTTCACTTGTTTTGCTTCGTAAATATAAGTGAATTTGAATGTGTGTTTGGCCAACTGCTGAATGAAAGCGAGAGAGAGAGAGAGAGAGAGAGAGAGAGAGAGAGAGAGAGAGAGAGAGAGAGAGAGAGAGAGAGAGAGAGAGAGAGAGAGAGAGAGAGAAAGAGAGAAGGTTTTAGAGAGCTAATGTATAGGCCATTAATAAGAACACAAAGGCTCATTACAAATAAAAACGCTTTTCCTTGAGAGTACAAGTGACGAAAAACGGTAATATCATTTATCATGCTTGTTTATCATTATGTTATTTATTATGTTAACATCCTTGTAGCGCTTATGAATGTCTTACCAACACTTTTGACATATAAATCTTTACATATAATATTAAGATAAGGGTAGCACTAATGATATCAAGATGATAAAGAAAATAATATTCTTACTTTTATTTTAATCATCACTCACACACACACACTCGCATGTATGTATATGTATGTATATATATATATATATATTTTATATATATATATATATATATATATATATATGTATAATAATAATATATGCATGTAATATATAATATATAATAATAATAATAATAATATAATATATATATATATACATATATATATAATATGTATATATATACGTATAAGAGACTACATAGCTATAATAAAAGACGCACTACTCACCCGCGAAGAGCACGGTGGAGGCAAAGATGTTGGGCCAAGTCTTCATGGCGAGGCTGGTCTTCCTCTTCCGTTCAGAGGAGCTGACGGGGGTTCTAAGACGACGCTTCACTGTGAATGATTGATCTGTGACTTACACTTCACTCCTAGTCTATTCCGTGTGTGTGCGTGTGTATAAATAGTGGAGTAAGGAGGTTTTACGCTTTTCATTTAATCACAGCTGAAACTGTTCATGTGTAAATCAATTTGTTAAAGAAAAGATAGTGACAATCAGTGAAAGTCAAGGGCAAGATGAGAACTGTGAAGTTGGTTAAAGTCAAAGAGGTCGATATACCAAAAGTAAAAGTGAGACTACCGCCCTATTGTCTCACTGGACATAGGAATTCAGTTTTCTTTATTTTGTTTCCGGAATTGGAATCAGATGAGTGGAAAGAGAAAAATACTTTTCAAAAACAATGTATGCTAATATTTTCTAAAGCAATTCTTTTGACCTTTTTTTTAAATGGTGTTGCAAACTATTACGTTGATGGGATCTGCAAAAAACACTTTTAAACGGACCAGCTATTGATCGTTGAAACAAGGCTTAAGGGAAAAGAAGGCATGCGCTCCGTGTTTGAACTACCAAGAACACCTTTGTGATTGCACAAGGGAATAAGTTGTATGTATCTTCTACCGCCTCCACATTCATACTGTGATGTCATTGCAACGGCTAACTAAGAGACAAAATATCTATAATCAGCAAATATTTAAATTTCATTCAAATATTCCAGTTTGAGTCAAATGTATCTGCAACAGCTTCGTGGAATGACGAAACAGTCATCACTGACAAGAGAAATAGCTGTCATTTACGTAAACATTTTGTTTACAGAGAGGGAACATAATATAAGTTAAGGTATCGATTTAACAAACAAGATAAGTTACTGAAATTATTTTTTGACCAAACTAAAATTTTAGGGAAAGGCAGGATTGTTCAAAACCGATCGATTGTCGGTGAAAGTTGCACTGTTCGTTCTTACAGCAATTACGTCACAGCAAAGACGTTCAATATTTTCCGAGGCAGTGACTAGCAATTAGTATATAATGTAATAAGAAAATTATCTACATCAACTAAATATGTGTGTATATCTTCATACATATATGTATATATATATATATATATATATATATATATATATATATATATATATATATATATATATGCATGTATATATATATATACATATATAAATAAATATATATAGATATATATAAATATCTATATAAACACACACACACACACACACACACACACACACACACACACACACACACACACATATATATATATATATATATATATATATATATATATATATATATATATATATATATATATATATATATATATATATATATATATATGTATATGTATATAAATGCATATACATATACATACCTACACACACATATATATATATACATACTTAATTATACATACATACGTATATACTGAAAAAATAAGCCTTTTGTAGATACTGACTTTATCACTAGTAAAAATGATGTGATGTGTTCTGATAATAATGTTTATTCACGACTCTGATTATCTATTGCATTTATAACCAATAATGTACAAAAAGTAGATCCAAAAACTTTTCAGTTAATTACTTTGATACTTAAACATATAAAGACACCACAATCAATTTCATAGTCATTATACTATGCGATGACAAACGTAAATAATTGATATCTCTAGAGAAAAGTATCCCCTTATGCCTTACACAAAAACACACACACGTTCTCCCAAACTGTAGTTTCCGGCGTGGTGCTACCTTTCCCCTCTACAGACGGGCCCTGACTGACGGGCTTTGTCTGTCCGAGGCCCTACCTCTCTCGCCTCCCCTTGCTCACCGTCCCGTATCCACCAATCACCACCGAGGAAAGGGTTCTCCTGCCCTCGTATTGGTCGCAAAAAGCTAGGGCGATGTTGAATTAGGGGATTTGCCTTTACCGAGTCTGTAGTTTGTAATTTTGGGATGTTTATGTCTTTAATTTAGAAGATGTCAACGATATGGCTAAATACATACGTGCTATATGGATCGAGATCCATTATTTTGATGGAAATGAAAGTGAAAATAAACTTGTTTTTTTAAATTATTAACTTTACTTAAATGTGCAAGAAAGAAAAAGCGTTTCGCAATTAATTAAAGGCTGTTTCATGATCATATTTTTGTAGTGATAAAAAAGTTTCTGTTTCTATCTATCCAAGACCCATTATTCATTTAATTTAGTGAATTTATTTTTTTGGTATAGAGTCTCTACACTATTTTTTCTTTATTGTGTTTTTACTGTTCATATATTTTCTTACGTAAACATTAACACATGTTCTGAATATTCTTGTAGTTCATGTTCCTGAATGCTTAATCGATCACAGGAATGATTAAAATCAGGAACGCCATTACTTCGTGTGCAACATAAAGGTAAAGGTTACACAATAATCTAGACATAAAACAAAATTCAGGTTATCAGTGCATCAATGGTTAAGTCGAGGAGCAAAGAAGGGCAGGACAAATATATATCTTTTTAAGCCAATGCGAATGTACACATTATGCACATTATAGCGGCAGGGTCTGGAGCTCACTAGTCATGGTGTCACAGGGAACAAGCACTGCTATGCATCAATGCTCTTTATTACTTTTGACATATACAAGTCAGCAGTGTTAAATAGAAACTTTATGATGTTCCGATGTCTATATGATTACATGCCTATCTATCGATCTTATATACATATCTATCTATATATCTACACACACACATATAAATGTATTTTCATTCACACAAACACACATATACACAAAAATTCAGCATTGGATCCTGGAATGTTCGAAAGCTGAAAGAATTAAGCAAATTAAAGACTTTTTGGTGTGTAGTGGATGAAAATAATGTGGAACTTAACTGAAACAAACTGGTCAACCAGTGGCAGCTTTAAGAATCTGAAGCAGTGGTTTCTGATTTTTTAATAGGATACAGCTGTATATCCAACAGAGTCATAAAAATCTTACTTTAAGCTAAGCCTCATAACTCCAACACATTATTTTGCTATGCTCCTTCAAGCCTTGCAAGTAATGGGGAAATGGAATACTGTTTTGATTTTTACAGCAAACCAAAGACAATACACCAAACAGATATCAAAATACTCTGGGTAACTTCACCACTAAAATTAGAAAACAGGCCAGACACACGGATTGCGTTGGTGACTGTGGGCTTGGAGAACAATATGAGCGACGAGATCTCTTCGAATTTTGCAAAACAGATGATAATGTAATACCGAATACTCGGTTCCAGTACCATCCTAGGTCCTTTGCACCTGGACTGCATCAAGCAGAAAACGCGTAACCAAACTATTTCACGATGAACCAAAACTGCGAAAACCAGAGCTGGAGCTCCCGGTAACACTGTCCACCAACTTTTTGTTTTGGATGTGAAGCTCAGGCTCGAGAAGTTTGTGAAGCATCCACCGTCATTACGGTCTGAGTGCTCACAATAAAGGACACCTACAAAGGCGACATCTCTTACAATTTTGCAGCGCTACTAGAATATGAAGAAGTGAAGACTCCGAAGGAATTCTGGGCGGAGAGTAAAGAAATCCTATTCAATGCAGCCAAGTACTCTAGTGATAGGAAACGAAAAAAAGGATGGTCTATGAAGTAAAATATAAATACGAAATTCAAGAATCCAACGAATAGAGAGGAAAGTTAACAAGTGAAAGCAATACCAACCTACTTTCACAGTAGTGTGGCTCATACCAACCTTAAACTCAAAATGCAAGTACTACTGAATAAACATCTTTACTTTACTCAGGACTAGATAAAACAATTAAAAAATTCAATTATGGTAAAAACCCTTGCTTATCTGAAATATCCATAGAATCGATGAAAATCAGTGACTCAAATTTGATAACTTATTTTTACAAGCTTTGCACTGAAATCTGGACAAAGTCTGGCCTGAAAGCTGCGACAAATGAAATTTTGTACCTATCCCTAAGACTTGTTACTTCGTTGTGTTCCAGTAATAGAACTATATACATATTTGCATACACACACACACAAATGTGCGTGTGTAGGTGTGTATATGTGTGTGTAGGTTGAAGTCCTCTTCTCTTCCCTCTCACGTACATAGTACTCTTCCTTGCGCATCTCGCTCTTGTCTCCGAACCCCCTCCCCCCCCTCCCCAAGGCACCATTCCCGTCCATTCCTAGTTTGTTCCAAAGACCCGTCACGAAGACCCGCCACTGTCGTCTGACGTCACACACACATAGAGTTTTAGTGTTTTTTAGTTTTTCATCATTTCACTTTCACTTTTTCCTTTACGTGGCTATTAGCAGTAATATATTCATATATTTATACTGTTTTTATTTGTTTTATATTATGTGCATTTTACTTATGTGTAAATTTCATGTACGATAATCAGCTTCATCTCACATTAATATCGTATTAATATTTTTTTTATATAATTTATTTTTTTTAAGTCGGCTTGTTTAATGTGGTTGTGTTTTTGCACCATTGTGTTATGGCGTTCCCATACCTTCATCTGCGACCTCTTTTTTCTTTTTTTTTCTAAATTATTATTCTTGCGTAGGTGGCTGGTTTATTCCCCCTAATTTTATTTGTTACGTTTTACTTTGTTTTGATGTGATTTGCGTTCTCGCTATGCCATTATTATTTTTGCTCATCTTTTATTTCTTAAAGCTCACATCTAGTCATTACATTTTCAATTTTGTTTAATGTTTAAACTCTATTTATTTTCTTATGTGATGAAGTTTTATTGAAATAAAACTTTTCCTTCGTTTCATACTTTAACTTCATTATATATATCTTATATCTAAATAAACGAAATGCAAATGTGCATATCCTGAATGCGGGGATTTCAACCCCCATCAATTATGAACTATAAAGAGTGTCGGCCCAATTTTGGTGTGGTCTACATCTGTCCCGAGAGTCAATTTTGAGTGCCCCATCTGTAGAAAAAAACAAAGGTGGCTAATGGGCCCTTTTTACGTGTCCGTTACTTGCCACATCTAGGAGAAAGTCCGCCACAGTGATCTCACTGGCACTGCTTAACATTGCAATCTTGAACTTAATGCTATTAAATGTACAATTACTGTATTACATTTACATTTATCGTAGTTAAAATTATCACTATTATTATTATTATTATTACTGATATTACTTCTAGTTTACGTCCCTACACGCATCTCCTACACCAGCACCCAATCAAGCAGAACCTGGGAGGATATTTGTATATTTTATAGAGACCAAACGGCGCCCAGTTTTGAATCCTAAGCCGTTTATCGGAATCCCTTATTCTCACAGAATGCTTATAACAAACACACACTCACACACAAATATACATATAATTTGGTGTGTGCGACTAAATTGGAAATAGAGTTACAGCTCATAACCGTTCACTTCAAGTGCGAGGACCGACAGTTCAAAATCAGGGCATTATGAAGTTGATCAAATGCTCGTACATTATTGCATTATTTAATAATAGGTCGTATCTGGTGTTTCCTGGTCATCAAAGAAGGATAATGAAGAAAACAACACTTTCTAGAGATGTTAAACTTGATGTGAAAATATAGACATCAAAGGGTAACATTATTATATTTTGCTAGAGTACGGATACTGATCGGCTAGCAATATACATTACTGTAGCTGCACTTCTATTTTCTAAGGTTTTTTAAATACTAGCATTGCAACATATACGAAATCATAGTATTGCTGATATAGATGTTTACATAGAAATCCAGATAGTTTTCCATCCAGCGCCACCGCATCGTCGGATGAGAGGGTGTGCACCCAGGCCATCAGCTTCATAAACGCTAACCAAATAATGTCTTGGCTTTAGCGAAATGGGAAGAGGTTTCGGGAAAGCTGGCAGCTGTAAGCTGACCTTTAAAAAATAATCCTCTACTCGAGGTTCTGGATGTAAGTGAAGCTTTTGTTGTGATGTGCGAATCTGAAGACGCCATGAAGAAAGTCCTTGAATAGCCCAGCAACGCAAACGATGGCGTGTGCCTACCCAAAAGGCATGGCCATTAGGAAAGGAAATCTCAAAAGAAGTCGCAAATGCTCAGACATTAACTCATGAATCTTATACACCTTCACATGGCAAGTTATTACTTATAATACGATAAATCTAAGAATATATATATAAATAGGAAAGTTTAAGCACTGGTAACTAATTCCTATCATTAAGTTATATGAGGACATTTATTACTGCATATGTAGTAATATATATATATATATATATATATATATATATATATATATATATATATATGTGTGTGTGTGTGTGTGTGTGTGTGTATGTATATATATATCATACATATATACGTATACTGTATATATGTATATGTATATATATAAATATTAACACACACACACACATACATAACCTACCCGCTGGGGGCGGGGGGTGCAAACCAGCCCAACTCAGTGCCGATCCCAAGCCTGGATAAATAGCGAGGGTTGGAGTCAGGAAGACCATCCGTCTATAAAAATAATCTGGCAAAACTTTTTTTTACGAAATGAATCTTATACAAGTGAAAGATAAAGCTAGTACATAAGCGAACCGCAGATACATCGTCCTAACTCTGTGGACCAGCGAGGGCTACCGCATCATGAACGGGTGCGGTTAAAAAAGTCAGTTCAAAAATTGAGAATTGGGACCTTTAACTGACCTAATGAAAAGCCGAAGCGTGGATGTCATGAGTGTACAAGAAACAAGATGGTCTGGAAACAAGGCAAGGGAACTAGGAGACGGTTATAAATTTGTATGTGGAGGGGCAAATAAAGAAGGCAGAAATGGCGTTGGAATAAATTTAACTAAAGAAATGAAAAACTTGGCAACGGAAGTGTACAAAAAAATGACCGAATCATCTGGATAAGGTTCGCTCTAAATTAGTTTACAACTAACATTTTCAGTGTGCATGCACCACAAACCGGTTGCACAGATGAGGAAAAGGAACATTATTGGGGTGAATTGCAATAAGAAATGGAAAAGATCGAAAAAATGAAAGATGTATTTTTGGCGGAGATCTCAACGTACATATTGGCTGCGGCAATGGCGCCATCAGCCGCATCCACGGAGGGAAGGCTCTTGGGGAAGGAAATGCGGATGGGGAGAGAGTTATTGACTTCGTCCTATCCTTTGATATGGTAATATGAAATGCCCTCTTTAAAAAGAGACAGGAACATCTAATAACTTACAAGAGTGGAGATAGAGCAAATCAAATTGACTTTTTTGTTATATCGAAAAAGAAATGTGGTTGACATCAAGGACTGTATACTTGTGATATCTGTGACAGTAACTCGAAAGCAGAAAAGAAGAGTCATTAATCGTCGAAGAATAAAATGGTTCAAACTTAAAGATCAGGAAAAGGCAATTTTAATTAAAACTAGAGTGATGAAGAAGATAGACAGTGAAATACAAGATATAAATGCATCGTGGAACAGCATGAGCAGAGTGATTTTGGAAACTGGAAAGGGAGTATTGGGAGAGAACAGTGGGAAGATTTGGGAAAATGAAGAGAAATGGTGGTTTAACGAAGAGGTACAACACAAGATAAACACCTAAAAGAATGCTTCCTACTCAGAAAAGTGGGAAGAAAGTAGATTAGAAAAGGAAAATCAAGGCATATAAGGAAAGTTGTAGATGGCTGTCGCCAAATATGAAGCATACAATCAGCCTCATGAGGAATTAGATTCCTAAAAAGGACAAGGAAAGATTTTC
>BOPN01005080.1:22500-37500 GCA_017312705.2 Penaeus japonicus | reverse complement strand
ATCTTGGTCACCCAAAATAATGCTTTAGTCTTCAATCATTGGTGAAGGTTCCAGATCAATTTCATTTGCAGTTTAGTAATCATGTAACAAATTTATCATGTTGGTCACTAATTTATGTTTTATCAATATAATGCTACTGATAAATTCCTCCTCAGAGGCATACATCATTATGAAAAGTATGAAAGAAAGATCCACAAATGCGGTCAACAGCTTTTTGAATGTGCTGATCCAATCAGTTTGGAGTTGCTTTTCTCTGAAGGAGAGTAGCTAGATGAATTTGTCAGACCTTACATAAGGGCTTTGAAATTTGTTCTGTTGGGTACTATAAGATTACACTATAACATTATGCAACAATAAACTTTACAATAGTAGTTCTTCCTGATAATCAGATCTATATCTATATCTATTATCCAAGTTTGCTTACATGTAACTTTTAAGTACATGAATAATGTAAATTGGTAAATTAAGTAACTGCATACATCATAAACAAAAGATGAAATATGCAAACTATCATAATTGTTCAGAAGAGAATCAAACAAGTTGATTTATATATTCTTCAACAGCAAACTGCATTTTTACTTTTTTTCATATACTCATGCATTTACATATATGGTATATATTCTCTTGCTGTCATCTATCTATCCTCTCTTTCTCTCCCTTAGTCTGATCTTCTCTCTTCTTTTATCCTCTATAATTAGCGTATGACAGTTTTGTTATTTTCAGGTTGGAAACAGTTTATATTTTTTGTATGTATTTGTTTCATTTAAGCTGGTTAAGTTATTGTATTCAAAATAACTTATTTGAAAAACAAAGATAGTATAAGATCTATAAGATATTGATTTATGATGCAAAAATAACTTAATGCTAAAATACTAAGAGCAAGGAGATAAAACCAATGAGAGTTAAACCATGTTGGATACAGCAAAACAAATGGTATCTGCTGTAAATATCTCTACCGGTGTGTAGCAGTCTCTCTATTGTAATTCATATGCATAACATTGGAGCTGGCCTACTACAACCTTGTAGTCAAGGCAATAAAGGTGCTGACTGGACTGTAACCTAAGCACCTCAAGACTGGCCAGTAGGGGACCATCTGGGACTTATAGAACACGGTAAGTGACCCCATGTCACACTGATGTTTAAGAGAATCCAGCAGTGGCGGCACAGCATGTCTTTCACCTTTGTCTAGTCTTGCTATGAGAGTAGAATTTGCTGAGAGACATGATGCTGTCACATATTCCAGACAAGGTTGAACTTGACCCTTAGAGTGGATCTTTTCTTCTGCTTGTCCTTAATACTCTTTGTCTTGGGATTTATTGGTAACCTCAGTCAGCCTGGGTCCCACTGCTGTACAATAAATGGTGCTCCCCCATTGTGATGCCCCTGCACTTAAAATAAATTGACACAGTATCTTAAAATTAAGATTTACAGGTAACCCTCACTATTACTGGGTTAAATTCCTCAAAAATCAATTGTAAGGTTGGCTGGATTTTCTGGATTTCATCTTTAGGAGGATTTTGAAAATGGTTCTCATTTTTCAACAAGCCTATTGTATGTATATTTTTTCTACCATTGAAACATAAGAAGAATATATGAAGAGGACAATAATCACAGATTGTATCATCCATTGTAGGGGATTACATATAATTTTTTTTTTCTTTTTTATTATATATATATATTTTTTTTTTGAGGGAGAGGGGGGGGGTGAAATCATGTAATCAATCAACCATACATTGATAAGAAAGGATGCCTGTAGACATATTTTCCCTTAAAGTTGTCTTCTAACAACATCCTCCAAGAACAAAACATGTATTACTATATCTGGTTATTCCATTATTTATTTCTAAATATATGCCTGGTAATCCTTCTCTACTAGTGACAGTGTCTGTGTTTCTCTAACCGTATATCTTTCCTTTTCCTACTTCAACAAATATTTATCCTGTAGTTGGGAATTTATGGCATGCAATTTTCGTTAAGGACACAGTCATTTGGTCTCCCGACGTCCTCTGGTGGCACCTCTTAAAGCATTCCAATCGAATCATTTTCTTTGTTGCCTTTCTTCTCGAAGAACATGAAATCCTGAAATGAACATACGATGAATTAATTATCAATTTCTTCTACCAGTTAAATCATATAAAAATATTTTTTCTCCTCTGATGTATTCAGTTCAACAAAAAAACTAAACAATTCAGATAAATCACAGCTACTCTACACTGATAAAATATACATATTCTTTTTCTGCTCTCATACATAAGATTTTGAATCTTTATCTTTAAAGGAAAGATTGTCTTTTTACGCTCTATATTATCAATGTACAATACATAATTCCAAGGAATAGAGACTGTAACAGAAATATATACAAAACATTAATAATGCTGCTACAAGTTTTAAATGAGAAATATCTCTGCTGTTGATACAGGCTGATCTTCTAAAAAGAGAATATAATTCTGATTCACATATTGTCTGATGAACAAATGTGTACACACAGATACAGACACAGATGCAGATCCAAACATACACACGCATGATGCACAGATACACAGACACACAGACATAGACACATAAACACATAGACATACAGCTACATACATACATACATATACACACATGATGCATGTGCGCGCGCGCACGCACACACACACACACACACACACACACACACACACACACACACACACACACACACACACACACACACACACACACACACACACACACACACACACACTCTCTAGGTTGCATCTATTATGTGTTAACAATCTTCCTCCAAGCATTTCTGTCTCTCAACCTCTCCTTCCTCTTTTCCACTGACATAATATAAACTATTGGGCCTCCTTCACCCCCCCACCTATCTCACTCTTACTCTTAGTATTCTTCTCGGATGCATGCCTGCCATAACAGATGATCATCTTAACCATTCTCTCCTCCTTCATTTTCTCCATATGGTTAAGTCATCTCATCAAACTATAACAAATTCTGCTCCACAAGACATAAAATTTTAATACCATTCTGATTCTCCAATGGAACTCCTCATTCCTTACTTGATCCCATCTAGTTCACACACATACTCCTCAATTCATCTTAATATTTCTAGGCATAATTTTTCAGCATCTCTCATATCCTACATTTCAACTGCATACATCATAGTCAGCACAACTACATTATCAAACAGACCCTATACTCTTTTAATTCTCCCAGAACATTTTCTGTTTCTCCCACCCACTATTTCACTTCATCCTCCAGACACATTCTTTGATGCTTGAGAGCCTAAGTACTTAAAACTCTGATCTCTACAAGTACTTCATTATTTATCATCTTTTCAGTCCTTTTTCATCTACAGTTATTGTGCCCTCATCATTTTACTTTGTTTTTTTTTTTTCACACACTCTCCCAAACTAACACACTAGTCATGACATTCCTTCTGAGTTACAAGTGCTGTGCCACCAGCAAAGAGGAAATAGTTAATGCCCTAAATTTGCCTGGAACCATCTATAAGCTCTAATCTTTTTCCTAAAACTATTCCATTTACCTCCCTAAGTTCTCTATTTGGCTAAGGAGACATCACACTTTCCTTTCAGAGCTATACCTTAATATAGTCTCTCTCTGTCTACTTTATCACATACTTTTCACATTCCTGTCTTACAATGTATACCTGATCCACAAAGCATCCCCCTCTTGTGAACCCATGCTGCTCATCCATCAAAATGCTTTGAAGTCCCCTCTTTTATTCTATTTACCAACACTCACCCAACTATTCACCTACCATCCTCTACAGACTAAAGCTTCAAAACTGCAGCAGAGTCATTTCTTCTTTTTTTCATACACTTCTCCATACAAACTTCCAAACAGGGCACCTTAATTAAATATAAAGCCCTCTCTACTTACTTTCTCAAAATAGATACCTTATTTCCCATTCA
The DNA here is from genome assembly GCA_017312705.2 of Penaeus japonicus. Lineage (NCBI taxonomy): Eukaryota > Metazoa > Arthropoda > Malacostraca > Decapoda > Penaeidae > Penaeus > Penaeus japonicus. The sequence goes on along the minus strand of BOPN01005080.1, from coordinate 33,583 downwards.
TAATAATTGTATTCTGGTACAGCTACTAACCTCGATCCCCCATCATCCTCAAAATTTAACAAACTTCAAAAAATGTTCAACCATCTCCTGAGTATCACTTTTTCATATAGTTGCACCTGTCCATTCCAATCTTTCCCTGCTTCCTCCCTCTTACCAACATTATTTCTTAAACATTTAACCACTGTTCAGAACATTTTCTTATTTGAATTAAAATTCTCAGCCATGTGACTACCCCACCCTACACCTTGTACACTTTAACACTTCCTTTGTAACCCATTGCAGACAGTCCCATGTAATTGTTGTGGGAATACCATTCTGAAGGATTGGTGAAATGACGGTGTTTCATCATATTTAGTCTTATAGCAGGTATTGGTTTTGTTATGACAAAATTTAGATAAATAATTCTTGTAGTTTAGTCTTTTAGTCTCCATAAAGGAGGAACATACACTGTACACTCATGTGACATTCCTATCACAAATTTGTGGAAGATGAGGTATGAAGCTTGGTAAAATATTTTCTTTATTGCAACAAAGAAAAACAATCTATTTATGACAATATACAGTCCTCCACTTTTTCACTCCTAGTGCTAACTGGCAATTAGTGAAACCAGCAGTGGCATCTTACAGCCTTGCAATAACAGTTATGACATCAATGCCACCTGTCCAGAATGGGTTAACCTCTTGTGTACAATAATGCTCATATGGTAAACACTGTCATAAACCAGTCCTTCCTCTTGCTTAATTCTGGATCTGCATGCTGGATGTTGGATGGCTTCTGAGGGAATTCTCACCTTAAGCTAAAACATAGACTTGGAGGTATTGTTCGGAAAGTGAACCTTTAGTTCATTATTTATGAGTTCTGTCTTTTCCCATATTCTTTGAAAATCCTAATGTTGCAATTTTATTACTTTGTAGTCTAATGATCAAAGTGCTCACATTCTATTTCCACTTTCTCCCAGTATCTCATGTTCATGCAATTCTACTCTTGCTCGCTTTTTTGCTACTCTTAAACCATCTGCGATGGGCCGATTGTTTGTCTAATGCTGCTCCTGCCGTGAAGATAACTAGCGCACACAACCTCCACATGCGAAATCTCTCCTGGTGCAATGGCACACTGTGCTTCTCAGAGCAATTTACACCCACCCGTTTCTGAGCTGAGAGGTGTTTTTTGTATTTTTTTTACATTTTTTTGGGGGAAAGTCAAGGATTATCTACGCAAATGCAATTGCAATGAGTATATACATATGTAACTATATAAAACTTGTATTTAGAGGGAGAGATCATATATAATAGGACATAATCTGACCAGAGTGAAATATCCTGGTGCAATGGCACACTGTGCTTCTCAGAGCAATTTACACCCACCTGATTCTGAGCTGAGAGGTGTTTTTTGTATTTTTTTACATATTTTTTTTAGAAAGTCAAGGATGTATCTATGCAAATGTAATTGCAATCAGTATATACATATGTAACTATATAAAACTTGTATTTAGAGGGAGAGATCATAATGTAATAGGACATAATCTGACCAGAGTGAAATATTCCCATGATGTGATAGCATGTCATGAATGAGTTAAACCCCCTTATACAAGGTAGTGGTTCAAGATCCTTCCCCCCTCTCTAACTCTTAACTCTCTCTCTATAACCTGTAATCCATGAGGGCTTTGTACAAAACTCTCCTACAATCCACCCTCATCAAAGTATACTTCACTATTTTTTAACCTCTAACTCTTGCTCTGTACACAAATCTAACAGTGATTCTTTACGTACATTTCAACTTGGTGTTCCATTATTCTAAACTAATTCTATCTCACTACCTCCTACCCTAGCATTTAAATCTCCCATTGCTGCAATAATTATTATTTCCACAACCCTGCAGTTCATTCTGAAACCTATCCCTTTCAGTCTCTATTCCATAAACATTCAGACCTCCAGACCTAATCTTATACTAAAACACATCAATCTAGATGACTTATCTCCATTAAGTTGCCCCCTTATCATGTCCATACTCACCAATATCACCATAAACAAATGTATTCCTAAACATCCAATAATTTGTTTCTTTAATTTTTGTTTTGCCCAATGCAAACCAGTCTAGCTTTCTTCTCTCAAATACTCCTTCAATTTTACCCTTTTAGACTCAACCTATGCCATCCATGCACATTCATATGCCTGTTTTGGCCTCCATCCCCTACTGAAATTGCAAATAATATAAAATCAATAATAATAATAATACAAAGTAAAAACTAGCTTGTAAAACTAAATAATTACTTATTTTTCAAACAGCTATTAAGCATTTACAGATATTTCTTCTCAGCAACCTGTTCAAGTGGCTAAGTACATAAAAGACTAAATCTACCAGTCTTTATTTTCTAAATGTATAGCAACTACATAATGTTTATCAATTTTATTACCCTTCTTGTATAGGCTCAGTTTTTGTCCCCCTCCTCGAAATGAATTATGTCCTGAAATTGCTTATTAGTTATTCATTGCATTTCTTATTCACATAAAATCCCATTCATTGCATTTCATCTGTTATACATATATATATATTTTAGAGAAAAATCAATCCCAGTGAAGAATTGGAAGTATGCAACATTCCTGCTCCCATAGACCATCAGGTACCAATAATCACATTTCTGATTAATGAAAAAAACACAAAGTATATTTCACTTTTCATACTTACAATGAGGAACACTGCCCCAAGCAAGGTGGCCTTCATTTTCACATCAAGGTCTATGGGGAAAGTAATTCCAAAATTATCTGAATCAGTGAAGACTTCTTTGGCAAGTCCTGTCCACTGCTTGCTAATTTTGCCAACCTGAGTTGAACCATCAGGAGACAAAACCTGAAATAAAAATTGTCCATAAATTCAATCTAATATGAACTTTATTTGTATCCTTATCACTAAATTATTTTCAGAAATATAATCATTATTACCAATATTACTATTCGTATTATCACCATTTTCCTAGTATCTTCAGCCCTATGAAACGGGTCACATCTAAAGATGTTCTGCCTAGGCTGGGCATCTTCTAACACAATGAGTATAAAGAAAATAATGAGCTGATATGGACCCTATACTACAATTTACGTCAACTTCAGCATTGAAAGAGCCTGACACGTTTAAGTCTCGCAATTCACTAAAACACACAAAAAAATTACAAACACAGAAATAGCTCAAGTTTTACAGTGAGTGACTGAAAGAGAGTGGAAAGAGTCAAGGTATGTTGTGTGAAGCTGTCTCACTCTGAAATAAAACCCATCCTGGAGACTGGGCAAGCAAATCTATCCCTGTCCTGCAATGTGTTAACATCATCACAATTAGCATCTAAGCTTAGAAACTATAACTTTCATTCTTTTCTTTCACTGCAAATTAATGGTTGTCAGAAATATATTAAGATGAGTAAGGTCCTCAATGAGAGATGTAAATACAGATTGTTACTTTTGAGCTTATCTTTGACTCAAAGAAACTAAATATTACAGAATCAATTTTTGACTTTATGATTAACTTACCTGGAATTCCACATCCCCACAGAAACTATAAGTACAGCAAGGACCTTCAATTCTCAATATAACATCATCAGATGAATTTCGGACAGTGAATTTCGGTGCCAGTATACTCCATTCTTGATGGACACTGCCAATTACAGTGCCCGGGGGAGATGTGACTTCAATACTCTGAAAATGTAAATAACTTTAAAAATGTCTGAATATTCTTTATGTCTAATCAAGTTTACATCTCAAGCTTTCCAATGTTCTAAGATTAAAAATTCTTGGCTGCAGACTTTGGAAATTCTTTAAGAAAATAGGATGTCATATTCATTCCTAAATCAGATGAGATTTGTCATCATTATCATCATCTCAAGATAATGTTGAATCTGGAAGGAGGCATTCAATTTGTTTACATTATTTTCCTGCCTAACAGAAATTTGGCCCAGATCTTGTTAACCTGTAAATAATGAGGCAGTTTTGGCTGTGCCTGGACTTTCACCAGGGTATTTTGAAATCCATAAGCCTAAGGTTATGGGCTATCTGTATGCTGAACCTATGAGGTGGCATTCATAGCCAAGCCATGACATGAATGTCTCATTATCTGACTTAAGGGGTATAGTAGTGAAAAAGATAAAATTTCATGAAGAAAGAAGAAAAATCAAAAGTAAGGGATGACAAAGTTAGAAATGAAACATGAAATTTAGGTAAAGAAGAAAAGGAATTGGAGACACAACAAAATCCTGAAAAAACACCACTTGCAACTTGGAAAGAGCATAAATTATGATTGAAGAAAAATCTTGGAATCAGTTTGCAAAAAAAAGAGTAAAAAAATCTGAAAGATGAGAGCTGCCTTTGAGATATTTGAGACAGTGCCTAATTATGAAGAGACTGAAACAATTTAAGTAGAAAGTAAATAATTACAAGGATCACCCCTTCATTATGGATGAAGTGTTATCACATTATGGCTTGGGTGGTCATCCTGCTGGGTTGTGATATCAAGTCATGACTTTTTGTATAAGGCCACATTCTGAGTGATCATGCATGTAGATGCAAGCTGTCGCCTCGACGGACAAATATCCTGTGGGGTTAGGCCTGTGCATTTTGAAATACCCAGCATAATGTCCAGACGGAACCAAAATAGCCCCATCATTACGATGGACATCATGACGTTCTGGGATTTTGGATCACTATGTTATTTTCTTGTGCTATGAGTAATGAGTGAGTGATGATTACAATTTCAGTCATAATTATCATAACTGCCGTAATATTAAGCAAAATGGGTTTCAACTCGCATCCAAAACCTAGCACCAGCAGGAGAGAGAGCCTTTAATGGCACCCATCTATGGTCTCTAGCAAGCATTATCTCTATAGAGTGATGACACATAGCAAGTTCCCAACCTCTTGCTCTATAGTACCGCAGATGAAAGATGTGCAGGCAGAGTGAGAGGAGAAAGGGTCTCAAACCATGCCCAATGTCTACAATGTGCCCCTGTGCCAGTAAGGATGCCTTTTATTGTGGCACTCACTGTCAAAAACACAAGTTTCCTTCCTCTTCAAGTTACCTACATTTTGGATGGTTATAAGTTTCATGTTCGTTTGTGACAGCACACAAATACGAAAAAATAAAGTTGCTTTTTTTCCTCCCCTAAAACAGCAATACTTCTATCACATTGGGTAAAAAGAAAAAAATGAGTTGATATGGACCCTGAACTACAATTTTAGTCAACTGCAGAATTGATAGAGCCTGTGATATGACAGATACAAGTCTCTAAACACAGTAAAACACATAAAAAAACTAAACACAAAAATGGCTCTAGCTCTACAATGAGTGACTAAAAGGGAGTGGGAAAAATGAAGGTATGTTGCTGAAGCTGCCTCGCTCAGAAATAAAACCCATCCTAGAGCCAGGGTAAGCAAATCTATCCCCTGTCGGCAACAGGTTAACAGGCTAAAGTGATCACTCTTCTTAGGTACAAGTTGTCAAAATATCTACAATGAAAAGGATAAGTACTATTTGTATCGATGAGACAAATTAGATGACTAAGCACTGGAGTTGTTAGCTGAACAGCAAGTAGACAAATTTTTTAGCACAATTGTTCAAAGTCAAATTAATTCAAAACTAGAAGACATATAAACTGCCTCTGTCTAAGGGAAAACTAGCTATAGAATCAATAATTGAGAAAAGTTGGAATGATGGTTGTGAAAAAAATATTTTGCTAGGCTTAATACTATGAATAAGATGATAGCTTATTTAGTTATTTTCAACACTTTAACCCACAGCGGACGGGTGTCATGACGTACATGACGTAGGAGCTTTGGCCTGACGACGGGCGTCCTGACGTACATGACGTTCGGGGATTTTGGATCACTGTGCTATTTTATTTTACTATGAAAAAGGAATGAGTGATGATGGCTACTGCAGTCATAATTACTATAATTACCGTAATACCGTGCTAGCTTAACATCCAAAACCTAGATGGCACCACTTTTTCCTAGCACCAGCAGGAGAGAGAGCCTTGAATGGCACCCATCCACGGTCTCTAGCAAGCACTATCTTTATAGAGCGATGGCACACACTAAGTTGACGAACTCTTGCTCAAAAGTACCGCCGATGAAGGATGTGCAGTCAGAACGGGAAGAGGAAGGTGACTCAATCCATACCCAGTGTCTAAAATGTTCCCCTGTGCCAATATGGATGCCTTTCACTGTGGCAGTCACAAGCACAGGTTCCATTCCTCTTCCCTACCTCTTCATGTTATCTTTATTGTAGGTGGTTATGTTTCATATTCATTCATGACAAGACAAAAATACAAAAAAATAAAGTTGCCTTTTGTCCTCCCATAAAACAGCAATACTTCTATCACACTGAGTATAAAGAAAATAATGAGCTAATATGGATGATATACTACAATTTTAGTCTACTGCAGCACTGGTAGAGCCTGTCATATGGCATATATAAGTCTCTAAACTCAATAAAACACACAAAAAAACAAAACACAAAAAACGCTCTAGTTTTTCAATGAATGACTGAAAGAGAGTGGGAATGTTCAAATTATAATGCTTCAAGCAGTCTCTCTTTAAAATAAAACTTATCCCGGAGGCTGGGCAAGCATATTTATCCCCGTCTGCAATGGGTTAACAAACATGCAAAAGCATTAATTCCATACAAACTCCTATCCCACTGTTGCATATGTCAAATCTTACATCAATATCCTCTGTGATGAATTTGAGTTCTTAATTATTTTTACTTCCATGCCCTTTCACCATATTTCATTCATTTTCAAAAGCCCATGTCTTTTCATAGTCTGAGGTGACTTACACTTCAACATAATGATCCATGTTCATGTCTTACGAGAACCATGTATACACATACATCATCAGCCTTACAGGCTTTTTATACACTCATACCTTTACCACATCTGCCTAAGAAATGAATCAAACAATAAAGACAATTAACCCACACAGGACGGGTGGTACAGCATGTGTACCGCGCATTCAAAAGCCCAGTTGCCGGGCGGCACAGTATTGTGCCAGCCATTCAATTGATTTAGGCCTAATAATTCGAACGCCCCGGCATTTGGACATTCAAGGCTAGAATTCCCCCGTCGGGGATGGGTTAATAGTTCTACCTTATTTGGATTTATGTGAAGAGACTCTTCTCTCTCTCTCTCTCTCTCTCTCTCTCTCTCTCTCTCTCTCTCTCTCTCTCTCTCTCTCTCTCTCTCTCTCTCTCTCTCTCTCTCTCTCTCTCATTCTTATTCTTATTCTCACTCTCACTCTCTCTCTCTCTCTCCTCACTCACTCACTCACTCACTCTCACACACACACACACACACACACACACACACACACACACACACACACACACACACACACACACACACACACACACACACACACACACACACACACACACACACACACACTCTTAAAATTTGAAGGCATTAATATAAAAGTTACTGTGTTTTTTGGGAAGAAGAAGAAGAAGAAAAAAAAAAAAAAACAGTATCATCACATCAGAGTACAGATATATACCTACATTCCTCTATGGGAAAAATAGCCATTAGATTTGCTAAGCCCTATGGTGTCCCTTTAAAGTACTCTTAACCAGTGAAAAATAATAAATATTGAAAATAATTACAGTAATACTAGTTCATACTAAAAACAAATTTAAATCATATGAATAGTATACTGTACCTGTAAGCAGCAAGGAAAGAGGCAAGAATCACAGGCTAAGGGCCGATTCAGATGAATCACTTCATTCTGGGAATTGTCCATGATCTTCATGTCAAATGGCCTATTGGGACCGCAACACTGACGAGTACAGCAATCCGTGTCCTCAGCAGCAAAATACATTTGTTGTCCAAGAGCATTCTTTACTTTGTACTTGTTAGAAGTCTCGAAACCAGTAAATGCTGTCAATGAAAGAGAAGAAGATTTCATTCAGGTCACTATAGAGTAAAATAACAACTCCAACATCAGAGAAAATATAATATAAAACACAAATCTAACAATAAACCTCAATTTTTTCATACTTTGAAAACATAAAAATTAAACAAAATCTATGTTTGCTGTTCTGTTATTTATGTGTTTATGCAATACGTGTGCTTTGCAATGTTGCAACTCTTGTTTTGGATACAAATTAAGTGAAAATGTGACTAGCCAGCTGCTACCAACCCAAGAAACAATAAGCAAATATCAAATTTGGTGCAACAGTTACAACTGATCAACCATCGCGCTGAAACTAAAAACACTTAAGATATTACCTTATAAAACAGTTTCACTCCTATTGGCTTTCTCAGACACCAATAAACATATATATAATGTAAATCTAAACCAAAATGCTAGACTAAGCAAAAGTAAAGGGTTGTTAGCCTTTGCCAAAGCATCGACAGGTGTGGAGGTTGGGGTGAAATTAGGACCACTAAGTAATACCAATAATGTGATAATTGTGGTTTAAAATTTATTCACACTTTAAAGACTGATTCCTGTCTGTTTTATCCTCTCCTATAATAGCTAAGACATAGAATAGTTTCTTTAAAATAAGGTTTAGTGATCAGCAAGTAGTGTCAATTTTCAATTACTTGATTTTCAGGTTTTAGTTTCAGTTCTGCCAAAATCTTTAATTCCTGCACCATTCATGAAATTATTTTACCTGTACTGTTGGTTGTGCAGAGACAAAATAAGCTTGTTTAGCTCTTTAGGTAAGAGGTTAAGGAGAAGGTATCAGACTTTCTGTGTTGTCATGGAAATTGTATGTGACTGTTTGATATGGTCCAGAAATGTCAATATCCTTTGATCATGGCCAAATAAGTGAATAAGCCTACATATAACATATTAGAAGTTAAAAGAAATGAAGCATAAACTAGAAGAATTCTTAATGACTCGACCTCGAAAAGAAAGGGTAAATAATATCCCTTTCCCAATGCTTTTGATGAATTTGTACAATAAGAAAAGAAAAAGAAAAAAAAAGAAAGAAAGGAAGAAAAAAAAAAAAAGGCATGACAGACAAAAGCAACATAAAATCAGAAAATAAAAATGTCTTCCTTGGAAATTGGCAAATTACAGCCTTTTACAAATTAATGGGTCTTTCCAATGGTATAATCAGATTTGAAATTCGTTGACTTGTATTTGAGCTGGACAAGGTAAGAAAATTTTCAAAATGTTATTCAGTCATGACTAAATAACTCAACCTGTGTGATATATAAAAAGACAGGACATATAATAGGCATACTCATGTGAAGGTAAAGTCAGAGTCAAACAATATTGAACATATTCTACTGATTTGAGAATCTGAAGTCTCGCAATATTTCTTTTTTCTTCTTTATCCTCCTATCTATATCATAATATGTAATTAAATTTGGGAAAATATGTCTTAACCCATCCATGACGGTATGTAATTTTACCTACTCCCGCTAACACTGGGAAGATAACAAGCGTGCAACGTTTCGTTCCGGGGTGTTTTCTTGATGTGCAGGGCCACATTGATCCTCTCAGAGCGTTTTTCACCCACCCTATTCTTATGGTTTTCATGAATGCGTCTACATTGTAAAGGCACGTAAATATATTGCCATGTTCAGAGGAGTTCATTCAGTCAAAAAACATTTTACACTAATGCCTATTTAGTTTTATTTGATTGAACTTTGCCTATATTTTTCACTTTTATGTGAAAATACCAAAGGAAAGTGGATGCAATCTCTTAGTGGGGCATCAAAAAACATGTTTTATACTTTTTTTCTTTTTTTTTACCAAAACAAAAAGAAGAACAATACGAATAATCATACACGTACATATGAGTATGTACATGTACCTCGTGACGTGATATCACGGGTAATCAACATATTAGAAGTAGTATTACATTAGTAATTTTTTACTTTATTTTATTTCTTGGCCAAACACATTTGATTTACAATAGTTTTTCGACTCAGATCTTTCTATTTAACCGGTCAAGAAGGAGAAATTACCATGATGTCATCAATATCACGTAGTTTTCTGTGACATCATTTTTTTAACGTTATGTCTCATTTTATGACACTCAAACACCAAAACTAAAATAACAGAGTTTAAGAAATTATGTAAAATTATTATATTTGAGAACAATCTAGCGTTCTATTGCTGACGTTTCAGCGCGTCACTACTGGGCTCCCGGGGCGTGGCCAGAAAATGTACCACATCTCAGAACGTTCCCCGGGTCCGGGCACATTTTTCGACCCCGTGGTAGCAGGTCAACCGGCGCGAATGGGTTAATAAAAGTCCCTTTTGAATCGTCAAATGCTAAACAGCAAATCTTTGGTCATTTACTCTTCTTTGGGTACTTAGCATTAATGGGAGGAAAACAACATTCATGTGCTGAAATCTTTTGATATCCATCTGCTCTAAATAGGACTAAACAAAAATGCATTCTGCTGATAAATTTGAATACAAATGAACTACATTCTACTATTATGGCAAATGAAATGTAAATATCTTACCTTCAAGTACTTCTACCTGCTGGTGAACAAGGATCTGGTCAATTTGTGTCAGATACTCCAGGCCTGGAGGACAATTTTGTACCTGCGGGGCCGGCATCCATGCTCCTGTGAAATCAGGACATATATTGTATTTTAGAAAGCACAAAATATATTTCATACTGATCCTTTTATTGGACCGGTCCCTAAAATTATCAAACTAAAGCTGCCAATTAGAAAAACAGCCAGTATCTTTTTGACAAAAATGGGATTCCTGTTTTTAGTAGCATTTATACAATCTCATCTCATATATTCAGAACAGCAGCTACAAGCTGCTAATGTTGTGTGTACTTCTTGGCCTGTCTACCTCTAAGTGCAAAAAAAAAAAATTGCATAACATTTTGCAAATTCTAAGAACTTCATCTTTTTTACAGCAAATATTATTATTTGCATTATATTTTGTAGCTGTTTGTGATATAGCACTTTTTCTCTTTCTGGCATGTTGAATTTTATACTATTTTTACTATTTTACCTCATACTTCCCTCTGTTTCTCATCCATTGTGGTAATCTATATATGTATTCTTTAAAGCTTTTTTTCTTTTTTTGCAATTTATTTTTTGTATATTGTCCATATTGTACTC
>BOPN01005080.1:0-7500 GCA_017312705.2 Penaeus japonicus | reverse complement strand
TTCCTCCTTACACGTTAAACAAGTTTCTATTGCATGTAGACCAATGAATTGCCATAATAAAATACCCGAGCCGCCTCCTTGACCAAATGGAACGAGATTAGAAAAAGTGCGGATGAGCGAATGGCTATAGAGGGCGTGTCAAATTAAATTTAACTGATTGCAGTTTTATATATATATATATATATATTTATTTATATATCCGTATTTAGATTTCAGCATCGTGACATTATAGTAACAGTAATATCAATATCACCGATACCACATAAGTAGCTAGTGTGCTCCAGATGTACTTTTATGGTAAAATCAGCAACTAGTACACGCACGTCACTGCTTTTATTGCCTAATACAACTATTCATAATGCATGTATCAAGTTTCACTACGCAGCAAGAAAGTTACATGTTGCACATTACACCTTACGCAAACCATCTAATGAATATCAATTGCCAAAGCCATCTCAAAGAAAAAACGTTTAAACATTGGAGTCTCGCTGATTCAGATGAGTGAGCTTCTTTGTTAAAGATTACGTACAACATATACTGTGAGCAAACACGCACGCATAGCCTTCTAATAAAAATAAACTATTAGCCAATCCCATCAAAGTGATTCATAAGTTTGATTTCTAATTTATAATCTTGTGTTCATCTTCTATGAACGATAAGTCTGCACTGCACATTTAACCAAATGGACAAGAGATCCAAATTCAAAAGGAAACAAAAACTTCACGGCGCATATTTGGCAAACTTTCCTCTTTCATTTGTGGTACATGCTTTACAGACGTTACAGGCGATTGGAGAAACGCGAGTCTTGGGTAGTTGGGCAATGGGCATTGGACACCGGGCAGCTAGCTATACAGGCAGTGAAGGGCAGAGTCTGCGCGCGCAGACGTGAATGGGCGTCTCACATGATAGTAAAAATCCTACTGCACATCCGCTAGAAGCTCAGTGCGCTTAAATATAGGTCATTGTTTTTAAAATCTTATCCTTAATCCGAAGTCATTTAATTTCATTGGTTGACCCTGTGTCTCCTGATATATTGTAACTCAATACTACCCATTCTGTAGCCTCGCTACGAACAGCCAAGGAATGTAACTATAAAAAGAGGGCGCGCATTTTCCGTCATTTTAATTTTCATAGTTCAAACAAACATTAAATTTGATGTCCATGCCCTTCTTGTTTTTTATTTACGTTATCATCCTTGTATAACGAGATGGGAAGCTTTATAATAGGATAGGTGAAGAATGGTGAGGCGTTGTAAAAGCAGGAAAGGATATTTTTACAGTAAGATAAGGAATATCAACTCGATGAGACTGATTTGTGGCATTCCACCTCCAAAGGGTTGATTACTCTAGGTTAAATTTTCGTATAATGTCTACAAAATACACACCTACCGTATACTTTCTTCAAACGTGTACAGACTGCCTCGTGTTCACGGGAATGTCTCGCAAGCCAGTTAATGAGTACCTTCTACAAAAGTCAAATTGAGATCTTTGGTGTGAATATTACAATTACAAAAAAAAAGCTTTTAATCTTTATGTGAATATATTTCGTCGATAGGATGTAGAGCTCTTCAAATAATGAACAGTACTATAATAATAAAACAATAACACTGACTTTACTTGTCTCCCTGTTTTCATTGTATAGTCCGGGGATTCAATTCAGGGAGTATGGGAAAGCCCAAGCGTAGCATTATCTTGGAAACTAGGGAAGCCACAGAGCGTTATCCGAATTTTGCATAGTTTTCTATAGTCTTTGATCGCCTTCGAAATTTGTTGGGTGATATTTTGCAGCTATAATGTTATAAACAATATTTTGGAGCCAGTCCAGACACGCCTCGCGAGGGTAAGCGATCATTTCAGTTGTTTACAAATGCGTGTACAGATTGGATCGCTCGCGCTTCGTGTGTAGGGAGTACAGAATGCGTGAAGAGAGCAGATTGTGGGTTGTAAAAGTACACGAGAATTTGCCGTCGCGTGATACCCCTTGAATAACAACTTGCTTACGATATTTTCCCGTACACACTTTTGCTTCCCCTCACAAGCATTAGGTTTTTAGTGATTATTAATAATAATTATATATATATATATATATATATATATATATATATATATTATATACACATATATACCTATATATTTATATGCATATGTATGTATGTACATTCACACACACATATATATACACATACATATATATAAGAATATGTACACGTAAATGTATATATATATGTGTGTATATATGTATATATGGTTGTATGTGTATGTTATATATATATATATATATATATATATATATATATATATATATATATATATATATGTATATATGTATATATGTATATATGTATATATGTATATATGTGTGTGTGTGTTTGTGTGTGTGTTTATGCGCGCGCGTGTGTGTGCTTCTGTATGCATGCGCAAGTGCGTGCGTGTTTAAACATGTGTTTCGTAAAGTGACCCGTCAGCCGGGGCGAGCGGCGAGCGGCGAGCGGGCCGCCACCTACCTGTATGGTAGAGGTAATACTGGCACAGGCGGATGCCATGGTTCCAGTTGCACCTGTAGTGGTAGGCCAACTCGTAGCCATAGAAGGCGCAGGTGGCGATTCCGTGCAGCTGGAAAGGGGGTTGTGTTATTAGACGGTTTCCCCAAATATGAATATGAGTTTTTAAGCCGTTTCCTGCTATAATTCCAAAGCATCAATACTGACTTTGTGATTTCTTCTGATACTGTTCTGACTACAGGCCCGGGTTGCAGGGGAGGAGGGGGGTGGGGTTGCGGCTCACCAACAAAGACTAAATCTATCATTCATATCATAGACATTTTGATAATCCTTTCCTTGTGACTAAGAGCTTAAACGGTTCATAATCGCCTCCCATGGCTGGCACTATTGTACACCCAGAAATTTCTACTATTTGTAGAGAGGCTGAACCCGGGGCCCCTACAACGGTTAATTTTTCTCTCCTTTTTTAAATAGATGTTCTTATTATAACTGCTATGACTTTCATTTTCTGTATAAATTATAATCATTATCATTATGATAATTATCCGTGTTACAATTATGATTTCTTAGTGTTGCATTTTCTTATGCCATCTTTATCATTCCCACGGCTAGTATCAGTGTCTCTGCCAGTATGATTATAACTATCAGTTGTCAATATCATAATAATTTTGTTAGCTATACATTCATCGTGTTTTGTATCATTATTATGATCAGTATTATAATCCTCACTCTGTGTTATAATCATAATTGCCAGTATTACAATTTCCATTTCTAGCAGTATTCTCAGTATTGTAACTATATTTTTCAATATTATGATTTTCACTTTCATTTTTATAATCACCGTTGCTATACTATAATTATCATTGCCAGTATTATTATCAACAATACCTGTAGAATCATTACAGTATTAGCGTCTTTATTGACATTGTTATTATTATCATTGACAGTAATGCCATTATCATTGCTTGTATCATAATTATCATTGGCAGTATTATAATTATCATTGACAGTATTATAATTATCAGTAGTAGTTATTATTATCAGTTTTATAATGACATTTTATTCTAAATCTTACAGGTATCAGTGATATCACTAACTTCTTCAACAACAATCGTATTCATCACAAACTGCAATCAATATCACTCTAACCAACACAACTACCAACACCATATCAACAAAGAAATAAAAAAGATAAGAAATGCTAACAAAGCCACTTACGAGATCGATGACGGCGAGCAGGAGGCCGAAGTTAACGATGTTTCTCAAAGAGCAAGCCATCGCGGTGGCTTTCGGACACGTTGGAATTCACTCTGCACACACACGCCCTGCGGGGGGAGGGAGGGAGGGAGAGGGGGGGTTAGCTCAGATTAATTTGGTCACTGACGTTCATTAAGATCTATTATACAGATGGAATGATCTCTAGATAGAGAGGTAAGTAGACAGGTTATATAATCCACGTATTATATATATATATTCATTTATATATATTAATATACATATAAATATATTTATATATATAAATATATATATATTTATATATATATATAAATATGTATATTTATATATATGAATATATGAATATATATATATAGTTATATAAAATGAAAAGGAAGACTGGTGTGTTTTTTTAAACTCTTGCTGAATGTTCAATACCCCCCACCAAAATGAAAATGACAATTGGTAGCGTTTGTCAAAATACACTCAGAATACATTTAAATAATCTATGCATTGAACTGTCACTGCCACAACAACATGAATGTAGTAGTCACAGTGTCAATGCCACTGACGCATTACAGTGTCCATCATCAGGTGCACAACCGCCACAGATGTTGTTAGTGTGCTGTCATCCTGCACTCCACAGCCTCGGCCACACACCTGCCACAACACAGGTGATTCTAACAGGTGCCGCATGTCTTCAAAGAGCCTTCCGTTGCACAACCATAAAGCGTTGTATGTACACTGTGTTCTTTACCTTTGCACGGTATAGAAGGAACCATTATTTACTCGAATAATGAAAATAGAACACAAAAGGCAAACAAGCGAACCACACAAGACAACGACCTCCCCCCCCCCCCCCCCACAAACACACACACCACCATGTTCATGTTCAATCTGTTTCTCTTCGACTTGAACATCTTAGCATGATCTTCAAAGTCAGTTTCAAAGCCAATTCAAAGTTGTTGTTTTTTTTCTAAACAGAGAAGTAAAGATCCACTTCAAATCAAATGACAAGTGTAAATATCTATATATCACATACAAAGATCAAAATTCGAAGCTATCCAGAAATACATACATGATTATGAATAAATGTGAACATAAAACAGAAACCGAACATAAAAAACAACAGTATTAACCATACATACACATACACATACACATACACATACACACACACATACACACACAAAAAAATAATAATAATAAAAATAAAAAATAAATAAAAAAAATAAAAAATAAAAAATAAAAAAAATCCAACACTAAAGACGCAGAGCACACAAACAAAGAACATCTACCGCTACAAACCAAATAATGATAAAAAAGAAAACTTTCACCGAATCCCAGCCAAGGAAAACGGTTCCGCTGAACGTGTTCAACTGAACTACCGGCCAAAGAGTTCGTGGCTGTCAGGTCGCTGTCAAAAGAAAGCTTGAGAAAGAAAGGGAAGAAGGGAGCGTGGATATGTGATATCAGTGTACACAAATACATACATAATTGCTTACATACATACGGGTACATATATATAAGTGCATATATAAATATAAATATGTATATATATATGTATGTATATGTACATATATATGTATATGTATATGTATATGTATATGTATATATATATATATATATATATATATATATATATATACATATATATATACATATCGTTCCTTTCTCCTCTCCCTCTCATTCTTACCTTCTTCCCCGACCCCTTTCCCTCTTTCTCATCAGCAATTAGGTCACTACTGGCTGTCACTCTCTCACCCTTTTCCCAAATGAACATAAACGGCGTTACGCAAGAGAGAAAGAGGGAAGGACTCAAGCAACTCGCTCGCTCAGCCACTCGACGTTCCGTGCTTCTAAGTTCCAAAGGGATAGAGACATGTCAGTCGGATAGATTATCTATCTGTCAGTCTATGTGAAGCTTATTCAATAATATATGTACATACAGTGCACTGACACATATATGCATATATGTGTGTGTTTGTGTGTGTGTGTGTGTACATGTATATACATATACATATACATATACATATACATATATATATGTGTGTGTGTGTGTGGAGAGAGAGAGAGAGAGAGAGAGAGAGAGAGAGAGAGAGAGGGAGGGAGGGAGGGAGGGAGGGAGGGAGAGAGGGAGGGAGGGAGGGAGAGAGAGAGGGAGAGAGAGAGAGAGTGAGAGAGAGAGAGAGAGAGAGAGAGAGAGAGAGAGAGAGAGAGAGAATGAGAGAGAGAGAGAGAGAGAGAGAAGAGAGAAGAGAGAGAGAGAGAGAGAGAGAGAGAGAGAGAGAGAGAGAGAGAGAGAGAGAGAGAGAGAGAGAGAGAGAGAGAAAGGTGCATTTACCAATCTACTTGAGCCACGGCCTGTCTCGGAATTTATAAAATCCTGTCTCAAGACCGAAGGCACGACCCGTTCACAGTCACCTCAACCACTTCCTGCGTCGACGCGTGGCCAAGAAAGGCCTGGCTCTCAATGAGGCCAAATAACACAAAATTCCAGCTTCATCGACGCCCCCAGCCGCCGAGGCTTCGAAGCTTCAAACGAGTTTCATCCAAACGTCACAAACGCCAATGATTTTCCTTTGTATTGTGTACAAGGTGTTCGTGTTTCCATTATTTGTGCTTCCGTTTGCAGTCATATATGTTGTACATGGGTGTACGTATGCATAAGTTACATAAACACACATACATATGTATATATGTATGTGTAATAATCATATATATATATATAATATATATATATATATATTATATATATATATATATATATATATATAATATGTATATATGTATATGTATATTATACTTATATTTATATTTATATTTATATATATATATATATATATATATATATATATATATACATATATATATATATATATATATATATATATATATATATATATATATATATATATATATATATATATATATATATATATATGTATTTATGTAGGTATATAATATATATAACATATATAATATATATGTATATATATATGTATGTATGTATGTAAGTATATATACATATATACATACATATATATACATATATATATATATATATATATATATATATATATATATATATATATATATATATATATATATATATATGGCATATACAACCACTGTAAAATCGAGTGCATATCCTAAATATTCATAAATCCCCCTCCACTTGAAATGCCAAAAGTAAAGATTCACTTCATAAGAAAGGAAGCCTCGGCGACTCGTTGCCTTGTTGGCGACCCTCATCCAATCACGGGTCCTTTAACAACAACCCCCCCCCCACCACGCCTACCCTCCCCTCCATCCTACCAACTCCCGCCCACCCCTCTTCACCCCTCGCCCCTCCATCCCCCTTGTCTCACGCCCTCCCTCCACCTCCCACCTAACCCCCTCCACCCGCTCGTCATCCACTCAATCCCTCGACCCCCCTACCCCTTGTCACCCCTTCCCCCTCTTACCATCGCCCCTCCCCCCTTGCCCCCCCCCCTCCCCACGCGACGTCCTCAGTGCCCTGGAAACTGGCAGCGACGCGACTTTCAGGTGAAGGTGAAGGCGAGCGAATCTTTTCCCCTTGACACCGCCGGGCTCTGGGGGAAGGTCGAG
This sequence comes from Penaeus japonicus, assembly GCA_017312705.2. Taxonomy (NCBI): domain Eukaryota; kingdom Metazoa; phylum Arthropoda; class Malacostraca; order Decapoda; family Penaeidae; genus Penaeus; species Penaeus japonicus. Next base: position 173 of record BOPN01005080.1, on the reverse strand, counting down.
GGCACAGGCGGGGCGAGAGAGTGACGTAGAAAGTGAAGGAGTCAGAGGGAAAGCCTGGCTTGGAGGGGGAGCGAGGGTGAGGACAAGCAGAGAACGTGGAAGGAGAGCGGGAAAGAGAGAGAGGGGGGGGTATAGAGAGAGAGAGAGAGAGAGAGAGAGAGAGAGAGAGAGAG
>BOPN01005079.1:65000-77500 GCA_017312705.2 Penaeus japonicus | reverse complement strand
ATTTTTCCCCTCCCTCCCTCATCCTCACCCTCACATTTCCTCCATCCCTCCCTCTCTCCCTCCCTCCCTCATCCTCACCCTCACATTTCCCCCCTCCCTCTCTCCCTCCCTCCCTCCCCATACTCATCCTCGTATAACTCACCTGTCGTTGCTCTGATGAATCGAGTACATCAGGTAGTTGGGCACACAGAGCACTGGCGATATCCCGTAAGCCACGAACACTGCTAATCTCGCCCTTGGCAACGTGCACAGGAAGAGGTTGAGGTGCGGCTTGCAGATGGCTATGTATCGCCACACTGCCAATGTGATCGTCAGGCAGATGGCTATCGTGTGCATGACCTGGGGGAGAGAAAAAAAGGAGAAGAGGGAAGTTGAATTGGATTCGTCCTGTCGGAGTGAGGGTGGGGAGTAGGGTGGGGTCGGATGGGGAGTGGGTGGGTGAGGGTGGGGAGTAAGGTGGGATGGGGAGTGGGGTTTGGGTGGGGGGGGGGGGGGGGGTATATGGGGAAAGGGAGAAGGGAGGGGTATGGAATGAAGTGAGGGGACGGTGGATGGGGAAAGGGTGGGGAGTAAGGTGGGGTGGGATGGGGAGTGGGGTTTGGGTGGGGGGGGGAGGGGGATATGGGGAAAGGGAGAAGAAAGGGGTATGGAAAGAAGTGAGGGGACGGTGGATGAGGAAAGGGTGGGGAGTAAGGTGGGGTGGGATGGGGAGTGGGTGGGGTAGGGAGGGGGTATATGGGGAAAGGGAGAAGGGAGGCCTATGGAATGAAACGAGGGGACGGTGGATGGGGAAAGTAAGTACGGCATTTTTCGATGAGAAGAATCAAACACTCAAAAACATACTTCCAAAATCATCCATATAGAAATATAAACCCATATATATTTTAAGTGCAGAATACGCAAGATTTTTAAAATTTCACTCTCCAGTTGTTCACTTGCTGATGGAGGGGGGAGGGGGGGGGTAGGAGGATAGGGAGTAGGGGGAGCGGAAGAGGGGGGGGAGTAGATAGAAGGGGGGGGTGACTATTTCCATATAATTGCACCTGACAGATAGGCGCTGAAAGGATGGTCGATCTGCATTCATTGGCACCGTGTTTGTCAGTTATGCCATTGTCTTTGTCATCATTCTGGGCACAAACACCCTCTTCGGATCATCAAAGGGAGAGGTTATGTTTATTTTGTTTATATGGATAATTTCCATACGCACACCCACACAAACACACCCACACGTAAACACATAAACACACCCACACACTGAAACACATACACCCACAAACACCTACACACACACACCCACACATAAACACACTCACCCACACACAAACACACACACACCCACACCCACACACACAGAAACACCCACACACCCACAAACACACCCACACCCACATACAGCCCATCCTCCTCCACCTAACCCCCCCCCCCCCAGACACACACACAAACACAAAGACCTACGCCATAAACAACCTACCCATCCCCCCCACCCAACCCCCACCCCCACCCCTCTACAGCCCACCCCAACCCCTCGGTCTGTTCCCCTCGCCACTTAATGTCCCCCTTTCCCCTTGTGATGAGAAAAGATGGTGCCTCTTTTACCTCAAGCATCTTGGTGGGCAATATTTCCCCTTCAAAGGCAACCCCCGGAAACAAGATTTTGCTCTTATCTCGTCTCGGAAACATCTGGAAATTATTTATTTGCTATCTATCTCTAGTCTTCTTTGAGTTTGTTTGTTTTTTTATTAATCTTTTAAGTTTTTTTTCTCATTATTCTATTGTTTAATTATGTCATTATATATTTGTTTATTGATCATTTTTTTTTTCTTTTATGATTTGTTTATTTTGTATCGATTTGATTTTCATCGATTCACTCATTTTATTCACTTTAATTAATCTAACCCTGTTTATCAATCCATTCTGCTAATTCTCATTTATCTATTTAGCTTTATTTAGTTGTTATTTCATTCATTTACTTCCTTATTTCATTTTTCAACTATTTCATTTACGTCTTAATGTTTTTTGTCATCAGCTTCTTCCTCTTTATCGTCATTATTATCATTATTTTATTGTAGTTACTTTTAGTTAGTTTATTAGTAACACAGGATCATTACTGATATTATTACTGTTGATAGCAAATGACATCATATTAGCAAGTTTAATGATGATTAGGTGATTAATGCTAACATCAATGGCAATTATAAAGATAGCACTACCATTAACCATGTTTGATATGAAGCAATAGATAATCGAAAAAAAGAGACAATAAACAGCACACGACAAAAAAAAAAAAAAAAAAAAAAAAAAAAAAAAAAAAAAAAAAAAAAAAAAAAAAAAAAAAAAAAAAAAAAAAAAAAAAAAAAGGCGAAAAGGTCATAAATCCTAATGAAAGCTTTTATGAGGGCGACGCATGACTGTTTCTGTAAATAACAGCATTTCTTTGGGTCCAACTATGCAAACACACACATAAATACTCACACACACACACATAAACGCACACACACATAAACGCACACACACATAAACACACATTCACACACACATTCACACATAAACACACACATACACACATAAACACACATACACACACACATTCACACATAAACACACACATACACACATAAACACACATACACACCCCTAAACACACACACACGAACGAACAAACACATAGACACACATAAAGACGAACGTGTATTTGGACATTTTCATTAACTTACGAAATTAATGTTTATATTTTTGTTTGTCGGTTCCTGTATACTTGTGTTGATAAATGCTACATACGACACATACGCTGAAAGAAACGTAAATAAAAAGTAGATTTTATAGAAGAAGAGAGAGAGAGAAGGAAAGAACGATAAAGAGAAAGACAGAGAGAGAGAAACTAAATGTTGAGGAGTTAACTGAAATTGATAAATAGAAACATCAACCCAGAGGGGATAGAAGGACGAAAGAATCATGAAGATATTTCAGAAACAGATATTTAGAGAGAGAGAGAGAGAGAGAGAGAGAGAGAGAGAGAGAGAGAGAGAGAGAGAGAGAGAGCATATGATAAAGATGCAAAAGAGAGTTAAAACGAACGAATAGGAATGAAAAGCAAATAAACAAAAAACAAAGTACTAGAACATCTACAAAAAAAAATAAGCACAAAGCTAGTGCAAGGAAACAAACAAAGAAACAAACAAAGAAAAAAAAAACGTCCAGCACAAAAAACATTTTCTTTGCTCAAGGTATTTGGGGAAAACAAGTGAAACACCTGATTAGTTTCCTTGCGGGAAATCCCATAACTGTCTCGTTAAGGAGACACTCAATCTGTTTATATTTTGGGCTATATATTTTGGTCTTTGTATTTCTTGTATCTTTTTTTAATTCTCTTTCTCTCTCTTTCTTATGTGTGCGTGTTTTGTCTTTTTTTTTTTTTTTTGGGGGGGGAGGGGCACATGTCGTGTCAATTTTGATTTCTGTTCTCTCTCTTTCTTTCTTTCTCTCTTTCTATCTCTCTCTCTCTCTCCCTCTCTCTCTCCCTCTCTCTCTCTCTCTCTCTCTCTCTCTCTCTCTCTCTCTCTCTATATATATATATATATATATATATATATATATATATATATATATACATATATATATATATACATCACACACACACACACACACACACATATATATATATACATATTTTTTTTCTCCTGTTTTTACTTACTATCTCTCTCTTTGTCTCTATTAGTATATTTCCTGAATATTCGTCATGTACATCATTCAGATTTTCCGAGGCTGAAAATACATATCATTTGATCAATACAATTTTACCCTCCAAAAGACTCATCTATTTCCAATAAATTCTTAACCTCCTAAAATAAAACAAAAATAAAGACGTGAAAGCTAAAGCAATATATCCAAACGTACATTCATCCGCGAGAGGAAATTAAGCAGCTGATGCTTAGCTAAAAAGCCTTAATGATCGGATTTATTGTTCGGAAAACGGAATTACCGTAAGTTTTCGTTCGCTAAAGCCTTGGCTGATCTCTCGTTTCTCGATCTGTTTCTGGTTTATGTTTTAACAATAATAGATTTGTGAATGTGTGTGTGTATATATGTATATATATATATATATATATATATATATATATATATATATATATATATATATATATATATATGTATATACAGTATATATATATATATATATATATATATATATATATATATATATATATATATATATTTATATATATATATATATATATATATATATATATATATATATATATATATGTATATATATGTGTGTGTGTGTGTGTGTGTGTGTGTGTGTGTGTGTGTGTGTGTGTGTGTGTGTATTTGTATGTATGTGTGTGTGTGTGTGTGTGTGTGTGTGTGTGTGTGTATGTGTGTGTGTGTGTGTGTGTGTGTGTGTGTGTGTGTGTGTGTGTGTGTGTGTGTGTGTGTGTGTGTGCGGTTGAATTTCCTAAATATGATTAATGAGTCCATTCAAGCAAGTCATCACCTTCTTTGCCCTAAATTTCACTGGTCATTCTAGCGAGGTGTGTGTGCGCACCAGTGTGTATGTTTGTGTGTGCGTGTGTGTGTGGTGACTTTGAGATTTTAACGTTTGGGAGAGAAATCAAAGATTAACAGAAAGTTGCTGGAAAGAGGCAGTTAAATTAATCATAAGAATCGCTAATTTACCGCACGTACACACACACACACACACATATCATCAAGCCACAAAAAGCTATCAGAAGCTCTACATCATACATGAAGAAGAACAAAGCAAGCAAACAAATAACACATACCACCAGACGCCCACCAAAAGCACATTACCTGTGTGAAGTGTGCATGGAAGAGGATGAACACCGAGTGAATATAACTCTCGAAAAACTTCTCCTGCACTTTGATGTACGAAGTCGTGGCGTAGACACTATATTCTACCAACAGGAGGAAGTCAGCCACAGCCAACCCCGTTAGTATAGTGTTGGTTGAGTTCACCATCTCTCGCCGAGTAAGGATGATCATGTTGAGCACATTGGTCACGGCGCCGACGAGACAGATCGCCACGGCCAGATACCCGTGCACGTCCTGCGGGGGAGAGGGGGGGGGGAGAGGGAATTAAAACGTGGTGGTAATGTGTTAAATGTTATCAATACGGGGTTTCCAGGAAGGGGAATTGGAATAAAGGTGGGTGATTGATAGGAGGAAGAGGAGAGGCTGGGGGGAATTAAAACGTGGTAATGTGGTAATGTTATCAATACGGGGTTTCCAGGAAGGGGAATTGGAATAAGGGTGGGTGATTGATAGGAGGAAGAGGAGAGAGGCTGGGGAGGGACGCGGGGGGGGGGGGGTCTGGGGATGTAATTAACAGAAGGGGGACTAGTGGTAAAGGCACTCGGTTAAGAGGGAGGAAACGGAGTTATGGGGAACTAGAGGAAATGGCTGGATTAACTGGTGGTGGGTAGGGGGAGGGAGGGGGAGGGGAGTGGAAGGATAGCCATAGGAGGGAACTATAGATAGGAAGACAAAGAGATTTTGAATTCAGGTGAAACACGGATACAATTATCGTGAAACGTCCCTGTGGCAGTGAGAGGGTCACCTTTGTGTCGTCACTTCGCCAGCGCTCTTATTGTCAAGGGTATCGTTATGCTTGTTGCCATTGTTAGTCATGGCATTTCCGGCTCTCTCAAGCGAGCCGGTTGATACGGCTCCGTTCACTCAAAAGAGGCGGGCTTCTCGGTTCGCAAATGGCACTTTCAGATCCCGAATGTAAGATTCGCCCATATTTAACATTAGGGCAATTTTTGTTGAAAAATTAACGCATTCACATAAGATATGATTTCCACAAATGTGCATATCTTCATTAAATATTCAATTTTTATTTAACTTACAAGTTGGTGAAATCAGATTATCCTTAGACAGTATTATCACATAGTCGTGTAGAGGAGACCTTAAAATGTGAAAATGTAAATCGTATTCAACAAAATAAAAAAGAACACACCAAAAAAAAAAAAAAAAAAAAAAAAAACTTATTCACTCAAAAAATCCTAATTTAAATAAAATAGTAGACAGCGTTCTAAATGAAAAAGGCAACAAATCTTCTGGCCATGCCTTTGAAAAGTCGTAAATGGGCTGAACTTTTAGTCTCTATGTTCGATCGCTGATGATTGATCACCTCTGGCCAAGAGATAAGAAGTTTTATCATATTAGGGTAAACAACAAAGCCATTATTGGTGATAATGATAATGTTATCATCATCATTATCATTATTATTACCATTATTATCATTTTTGTTATCATTATTGTTATCATTATTATCATTATTATTAATATTATTATCATTATCATTATTATCGTTATCGTTATTACCATTGTTGTTATTATTATTATCGTTATTATTATTATCATGATCATCCTCATCATCTTCATCATCCTTATCATTAACATTGTCATCTTTATCATCATCATTTCTATCATTATCATTATCACCATTACCGTTAGTGCACGCTCACTCTGGAATGAAATTAACCGAACTTTGTAGTACATGAGTAACACTTAATCAACTCATTACACGAACCGGCTTCCCATAATTCACTTTAAAAGACCCAAATTATATTACCAGTCATTATAGGAATAAGCATTATTCAAAGAGTCATTTTTTTTTATTGCATTATCCTGTTTCATCTTTATTGTCATTGATGGTAAGAAGAGCGATATTGTTTTTTTTTTTATTAACTTCATTTTGAATTTGTTGTTATTTAGTTTTATTTTGATATAATCATTTCAGAAACTAGGATTCTGCTACTATTATGATTATCACTATAATTATTATTTTCATCATTATTTTAATATTATTATAAACAACAAAACATTCACCCTTATGCCTCCTCCTCCTCCAAGATGCCTACCATTAACCTAAACGAATAAATTAAACCAAGAATAACATTAATTTTTTCACTTTATTTTCTGGAAGGTGCCCCGTTTTCTATGTAGGTGTTAGAGTCACGGGAATTAGCATGGCTAACTGAAAAAAAAACTTGGCGAAAACGTGGCGCTTTCAACCGCGGATATTATTCTGGTGATCGTATTTCCTCAGGTGGAAGAAAGTTGTAAAGGATGAAGCTTTGTCTTAATACTGAGTAATAAATCTGTTGCAGAGAAAGAAAGTGAGAGATGGGACGAAGAAGGGGAGAGAAGGAAGGAGGGAGGAGGAAGAAGAAGAGAGGGATATATAAAGAGAGGGAGAGAGAGAGATTGAGAAAGATTGAGAGTGAAAAGGAGAGAGAGAGAGAGAGAGAGAGAGAGAGAGAGAGAGAGAGAGAGAGAGAGAGAGAGAAGGAAAAGGAAGGAAAGAACGAAATAATTATAATGATGATAAAGATGATAGTAATGGTTGTTGCTATCTTGATAGTAATAGTTATAGGAATAATAACAACCATAACAACAGTAATAGCGATGATAATAATAATGACCATCGTGATAATAATTGTAATAATAATGATAATGAAAATGATGATGATGATAATGATAATGGTAATAATGATAATAATAATAATGATATAGTAATGATAATAAGGATGATAGTAATGGTGATGATAATAATGATAGCTATGCTAATAATACTAATAATAACAATAATGATAATCATATCAATGATAGTTAAAGTGTCGATAACAATAAAAACAAAAAATTACAACTTATAGATGATAATAATAATACCTCCGTATCCCTCAAAGCTCTTAACCAATCAGCAGACACCATGCTATGACGTCAGTGAGTATCAAGCCAATCACCGCCAAGCAGAATAGTGCCCATGACACAGCGGAAATTGTGTAATAAATGTCTACTACATCAAAGCCAAGGGGAAATTTCGGCTCAATGAATGTTGTAGATTAATGCCAGAAGAAGGCATAAGAAAGGGCGAGTGAGCATCATCGTGATTGCATTACCTTCCATGATTTATAAAAGGAAAGAGAGCGACATACTAACGGCATTCAACGAATATTTTTTTATAGAGATAATTTAAATTATCATTACGTTAATAATGATACTCTTATAACTATAATTAGATATGATGGTGATAATTGTAATGATGATATTATTATAACTATTAGTAATAATGATGATGATAATGGTGATGATGATGATTATGACAATCGTAATAGTAATGACAATAATTAACATGAATCTGATGGCGATGATGATAGTACAAGACATATTATTGATGATAACAAATATAATGATGGTAATAATAATGATCATAATATTGATGATAATAATGATAATGATTATACAAGTAATGATAATGATCACGTAAAACAATACTATTGCTAATGATAATGATAATAATAATAATTATGAGGATAATGATAATAATAATAATAATCAAAATGATATTGACAATGAAAGTATTAGCAATATTATTCATGATGATAGCAGTAATGATTATATAAAAAACAACATTGATAATAATAATATTAATCATGATAGTAAAAACAACTGCAATTATCATCATGCATTAATGATTCTAACCATAATAATGGGGATGATGATAAAGATTGAAATAGCAAAACTAATAATCATAGCAAGAAGAATGATATTAAACAAAATATTATTAATGGAAAAAAAGATAACCATACAGTTAATGATGCTAAAATTCCTGCTGATGATTATAATAAAGATGATAATAATGACGATGGTAATGATAACGATGATAGCAATAATGATGATGATAACATTGATTTTGATAATAATGGTAATGATAAAAATAATGACAGTGATATCAATAATGAGGATAATGATGATAATGATAAGGGAAATAATGAATAATGATAATGGTGATATTAATGATAAAGCTGACAATAATAGTAATGATGATAATGAAAATGATGATAATAATTATAATGATGATAATAACAATGTCAATAATGATAACATTAATGACAATAATCATGACAACAACAACAATGATATTTATGAAGATGATTCTAATAATAGTGATCATTATAAAAAGAATAACAATGGTAATATAAACTAAAACACTACCACTAATAATGATGGTAATTGGTAAGAATAATGATAGTACTAACGATGATGATGATAATGACAATACGAATGACAAGAATGATAGTAATGATAACAATGATAATAAGATAAACAAAATAGTAAAGATGATAATAACGATGATAATGATATTGATAATGATAATAATAATCATAGTGATGATAACAATGTTGATATTGATAATAGTAATAATAATAATGATGATAACAAAGATGATAATAGTAATGATAATGATGGTGAAAAGGTTGATGATAACAATGATAAGCATCATATTAAAGATAGTACTAATAACGATATTGAAGATAACACTTAGAACGATAATGATAATGATAATATTGATCATGAAAGATGAACTACTGTTAATAATGATAAAATTAACAAATATACGACAACAGATTCCTAACACGCGTATGAGGAACAAAAAAAAAAAAAAAAAAAAAAAAAAAAAAAAAAAAAAAAAAAAAAAAAAAAAAAAAAAAAAAAAAAAAAACACGAAAGAGGTTTAAAAATCTATCGTTCTCTAAAGTGGGTGACAATTTGAAAAAAAAAAAAAAATAAATAATAAATAATAATAAATAACAGGCCCCTAAAAGGCTCATTTTCAAGCTAATCTTAATCATATACCATAATCACCCGAGAAGTAGTCATTTACCTACATTGTCCTCCCTAATCCCCTCCCCCTCCCCCTCCCCCCACCCAACACCCCCCGTCCCCCCTCCCCTTCCCTAGAATCCCTCTTACGTCCTCTCCTTTGCCTCCCCCCCCCCCCATTCTTACCTTCATCTTCTCTTGCCACCCTACTCCCCTCCCCTCCCCCCTCCCTTATCTAATCTCCCCTCCCTACACCTTCGCTCTTCTTTTCACCCCCCATCCTCCCCCAATTTTTTTCTTCTCTTATTTTCGCTCCTATGTACCTTATGACCCTAAATGGCCTTGTTTGACCTCATATCCTATCTGATCAACACCTAATTTCCTTCCCTTTAGGAGGAGTAATGGGAGAGAGAAGGAGAGAGAGAGAGAGAGAGAGAGAGAGAGAGAGAGAGAGAGAGAGAGAGAGAGAGAGAGAGAGAGAGAGAGAGAGAGAGAGAGAGAGAGAGAGAGAGAGAGAGAGTGAGGGGGGGATAGATAGATAGATAGATAGAGAAAGAATACACTGACAAACAGACAGATAGATAGGCAGAGAGTGAAAAGGGTAGACATAAAAAAAAAAAAAAAAAAAAAAAAAAAATCCAATCAAAGAGCAAATCCACTTATCCGCGAAGAAGAGATAAAGACAAAGAATCAGAAGAGAAAGAAAGAAAAAAAAAAAAAAAAAAAAAAAAACAGGAGGAGGGAACCAACTCACGAAAAAGAGGAAAGCAGATAAGTGCACAGTGAAGTATGAAGGAAATCGCATTAAGGTGGAAGACGCAACGAATGGAAGGAAAGAGTGAGTAGAAGGAGAAGAAGAGGGGGAAGGGGGAAGGGGGATGGGGGAAAGGGAGGGGGGGGGGTCGACGGGGCAGAAAGTAATCGATTGGAAAAGAGACGTAGATGAGATGAGAGTCGATAGCTAGTTATAGATATACTCACATATCTGTCCATCTATCTGTAAATATCTGCCTCTCTCTATATATATAGAGTAAGAACGAGGAAAGAGAGAGAGAGAGAGAGAGAGAGAGAGAGAGAGAGAGAGAGAGAGAGAGAGAGATGCATAAAGGTATTTATGTATGCATGTGCGTTTGTGTCAAAGAAAGGGAGAGAGAGAGAGAGAGAGTGAGAGAGATGCATAAAGGTATTTATGTATGCATGTGTGTTTGTGACAGGGACAGAGAGAAAGAGAGAGAGATAGATAGATAGATAGAGAGAGAGAGAGAGAGAGAGAGAAATGCATAAAGGTATTTATGTATGCATGTGCGTTTGTGACAGGGGCAGAGATAAAGAGAGAGAGAGAGAGAGAGAGAGAGAGAGAGAGAGAGAGAGAGAGAGAGAGAGAGAGAGAGAGAGAGAGAGAGAGAGAGAGAGAGAGAGAGAGAGAGAGAGAGAGAGAGATAGAGAGAGAGAGAGAGAGAGAGGGGGGAGAGAGAGAGAAGGAGAGAGCACAGCCAATCAGAAATCAAGAATTCCCAGGCTATTCGGAGACTTGAAGCGGCCGCAGCCAATTACCTCTAATAGTTCCAGAACTCGACTAGGTTCTCCTTTGACCGCAATCAGCAGATCTCTCTCCCTCATGCTGGATTTAAATCTGCCATGACGATCTATTCCACAGAAATAGATCTTCTGAATGCCAAAGGTAACTAAAAAAAAAGAACTCCAGTAACTCGATGGATAATGATTGTTGAGGGAAAATAACATTTAAATGAAACTTGTTGGATCAAGAATACCAACCTTGATTGTATAACGGAAAACACAGAACATGTTTCATCTTGTACTGAGAACTTGAGATTGACTTTTGCACTTTAAGGGATCATACATATAAATATCCCAAATATCTTTTCTTTTTTTTCTTTCTAAAACTCAACTTAGCTGGAGGTAAATCTTGAGATAGATATCCAATTAAATATCTTAAAATATATCGGATGATAACTTAGATGATAATTATACCCCTGCCTGGGAAAGTTAGAATGATTATTAAGGTTACCCTTCTACCAATTTTTATATCAAGTTGATGATATTTTCTAACTAGAATAATTATGAGATTAGGGATCCATTATTCAAAACTTGATTCAAATTTCTGAAACAATTAATTACACGACTAAAGTTCTGCATAACCTCTATTATATTTAATGAATGTGACAATATTAATACTGTTGACTTTGTCCTTATTTTCATAATTTATATTTTTGTGATTATCATTATAATCATTATTAGTTTCATTGTCATTATCATTATCATTTTATCATTATCATTTTTTATTAAGATCATCATTATTTTCATCACTATCATTATTATCATCATCTGTCATTATTTCCATCATTAATATTATTGTTATTATCATTAAAATCATTATTATTTTCAATATCATCATTATCATTTTTATGATTATCATTGTATCATTATCATTATTTTTATCAACTTTATCATCATTATTTTCATTACTATCATTATTGCTAATAATATTATAATCATCAATATCTTTTTATTGTTATTATCATTATCGTTATCATCATATTATTGTCATAATTGTTATTATCATTATCATTATTATCATTATCTTTTCATTGTCATTATTATCGTAATTATTATTTCTTGTCATCATCATTATTATTATGATTGCAATGATAATTATCATTAATACCATTATCATCATTATCTGTATTTATTATTATCATTATTATCATTACCGCTATGATCACTATTATCATCGTCACTATCATCATTATTATATATTTCATCATCATTACTATAATTATTATTACTATTATTATTGTTATCATCATCATTATTGTTATCATCTGTACTAAAACCATTATCATTAT
>BOPN01005079.1:25000-27500 GCA_017312705.2 Penaeus japonicus | reverse complement strand
CCACAAAACACAATCATAATAACCACACACTTCTATTCCCCCAAACAATAAAACCAAAAACCAAAAAAAACCCTCTCCCCCCTTCTTAAGAAAAAAAAAAAAAAATAAAAACAATAAACCACACCACCACACCACCACAGCAACACCACTCAAACACCCAATCCAAGAGCACTAGTCAGAGCTCGTCCGACACACACCTTTTCCCTTCCGAGAGAGAAGCAATACTGACACACACTACCCTAGCCAAGCTCCCAGTCGGCACTAGCGCACGAAGCTACAGGTTGCCCTTGATGTGATATTGATGTTTATGTTACGGATTTTCTTTCTTTTTTTTTTTCTTTTTTTTTTTGGGGGTTGGGTGGGGGGGTTAGGGTTACTGTTGTTTTGAAGGTTTGTTTGTTTGTTTGTTTGGAATATCTGTTGATTATAGGGTTGTTTATTTGTGGGTATTCTTGTTCGTGTTTGTTGGATCACTTGTATTATTATCACTAGTACTATCATTATTATCATATCTGTTGTTACGTTTTGTTATTCAAACTATCACTATCATTATCACAATTTTAGTTTTCCTATCATTTGCACTACCATTATCATTATTATCCTCTTCCTCACTCTCATTATTATTGCTATCAATATTAGTTATTATCATTATCATCATTAATGTTGTTACTACCATTATAGCCATCATTATCATAATCATCATCATTATCATAATTATCATCATTATATCTTCAATAACACCCCATCAACATTTTCCTCATCCTCATTATTATCATTATCATTTATTATTGCTATTAATACAATTATCATCTTTATTATTATTTCGTTATTATTATTTTCAGATCGAGTTGAACAGCCAACCAGCAGTTATTCTCTACACAAACTAATTGTAACCGAGCGGCGATGCACAGTGGTTGGAAATTGCAAACTGGAGTTTCCGATATGACATCAAAATCAGGTTGCTCCTTATTGCACAAACAGAAGGCAATGTGGGCGAATGCAATCCCCATAACCGTGTGTATGCGTTTGTGTTTGTGCTTGTGTTTATGGAGACAATTATATTCCTAATAATTTTCACTGTAAGAAATGTTTCAGCAACCTTGTATATATATGTTTCATTTACGAGAAAGATGAAAGACAAATGTTGATATTAGATTTTAGATTAGATTAGATCTTTATTTACCACCCTGGCTAACTGCACAGGCATGGGCAAGCTTTGATACATTTATGTAGTCACATATTTCAAATCTTCATTTCGTTTCCGTAGACTTTTTTATCGCAAAATCGTTATGTTTGACCACTGTGCGTTGACGGGATGAGTTGTTATATTAACTCAGGTCAATTCAGTAAGATCTATGAGGTCATATTTCGCCCAGATCTTGCACACACCTGGCCTAGCCTGTTTCAGCAATTTTGAGTTGTTTCAACTGAACATTATTACTTAATTACTTAATTATCAACTACCGTTTGGCCGGATTGCTTGCTGGTGCTCCAGCGTCCACGAGTCAAGCCTGGGCATAATCTTTTCGCTAGTCCGAACACTATAGTCGGTGGTCCCAATCTGGGGAAGTGTGATTGCTCCCACTCTTGCAGTTAATGCAATAACAATATGGCCTCCAGCTCGCCACAGTAATTGCAATACCAGTCAGCATAAGCAGAAGTGTCTACAAAGACAGCTTAGTCTTAATATGAGAATACTGACTTCGGTATCTCTTGATAGTGTTCCAGCGAGTGTCTGAAGCTCAAGGAGTGTTTGAGAACTATCTGCCCGAGTATGAGGTTTACACTTCATCTCTTTGGAGCAGTGATTCCCAAAGTATCTCCTTGGTGTGCCGTGAAAATTATATAATTTTGCTAGATTTCGAGAATTCTTCATGCTGATCAGCGAGAATATGTCTAAGATTATATATATATATATATATATAATATATATATATATATATATATATATATATATATATGTATATATATATGTATATATGTATATATATATTTATATATACATATATGTATATACATACATACATATATACACATATACATACACACACACACATATATATATACATATATATACATATATGTATATATATACATATATGTATATACATACATACACACATACATATATATATATATATATATATATATATATATATATATATATATATATATATATACACACACATAATATATATATATATATATATATATATATATATATATATATATATATATATATATATATATATATATATATATATATATATATATATACACACACACACACACACACACACATATATATTTATATATATATATGTATATATATATATATATATATGAGGAAGAAGAAATTGAAGAAGAGAGAGAGAGACAGAAATATAGATCGATATATATATATATATATATATATATAGACAGGTGTGCCGCCAAAATATTGGTTGTCTCTTCGTATGCCGTCATACTAAATAGTTTGAAAACCACTGCTTTAGAGCTT
>BOPN01005078.1:69077-71577 GCA_017312705.2 Penaeus japonicus | reverse complement strand
TGTGCGTTAAAATCTAAGGAGTTGGATGGAGTTGGACGCGGCGAGAAATTGGGGATAGGGGTGGGATTTAGGGAGAGGGAGAGGGAGGGAGGGAGGGAGGGAGGGAGGGTGGGTGGGAGGGAGGGTGAGAGGGAAGAAGAGGGTGGGTGGGTGGGTGGGAGGGGGAGGGAGAGGGAGAGAGGGAGGAGGGCGAGAGGGAGGAGGGAGGGATGGATGGTGAGCGAGAGAGAGAGAGAGAGAGAGAGAGAGAGAGAGAGAGAGAGAGAGAGAGAGAGAGAGAGAGAGAGAGAGAGAGAGAGAGAGAGAGAGAGAGAGGGTGTGTGGGAGGGAGGGAAGAAGAGGGTGGCTGGGAGGGTGGGAGGAAGAGGGAGGGTGGGAGGGAAGGTGGGAGGGTGGGTGGGAGGGAGGGAGGGTGAGAGGGAAGGGCAGGTGGTGGTGGGGAGGGAGAGAGGGGAGAGAGGGTGAGGCGAGGGGAGGAGGGAGGGATGGATGGGAGGGGGGGGGAGAGGGAGAGAGAGAGAGAGAAAGAGAAAGAGAAAGAGAAGAGAGAAGAGAGAAGAGAGAAAGAGAGAAAGAGAAAGAGAAAGAGAAGAGAGAAAGAGAAAGAGGAAGAGAAAGAGAAAGAGAGAAAGAGAAATAGAAGAAATAAAAGAGAGAAGAGAAAACAGAAAAACAGAGATAAAGAAAGAGAAATGTAATAACAAACACACTCACAAAAAAAACAGAGATAGAAGATACAAAAAAACAAAAAAAAAAAAAAAAAAAAAATTCAAGGAAAAAAAATCAAGGAAAAAGATAGCGAAGTGAAGACAAGGCGAAGGCGATGAGAAGTGACATAAATGAGTGACAAGAGAATCTCCTCACGAGGTGCTTAAGCAAAGTGATTGCGTAAGTGAGGCTGCGTCAAGGGAATAGCCTGGTCCGGTGTTTAAATACAGGAGAGTGTCCTCGGCTGCTGTGTGTATCTGTGTAGGTGTCTGTTTAATACGCACATGTATACTCACTAATAAGTGCACATACATGCACACACAGAGGCACACACACACACACGCAGACACACACACACAAACACAGCACACACACAGACACACAAACACACACACACACATACACACAGACACACACACACACACAAACACAAACACAAACACATACACAGCACACACACAAACACACACACAAACACACACAAACACACACACACACACAAACACACTCATGATAAAAGAAACTATACTAAGATTATAGAAACCTATCAAGGTTTTGTTTTTCTTTTTTTCTTTTTTTTCTACTGGATTTTTCTGAACGAATGTTGCAAAACATACATCTGGTTAAAGAATTCTTGGCTGAACGTTTTCTCAATTTTAGTGATTGTTAGTTAGACTGCTGTTTAACACCGAAAATTCGAGAGAGAGAGAGAGAGAGAGAGAGAGAGAGAGAGAGAGAGAGAGAGAGAGAGAGAGAGAGAGAGAGAGAGAGAGAGAGAGAGAGAGAGAGAGAGAGAGAGAGAGAGAGAGAGAGAGAGAGAGAGAGAGAAAGAGAGAGAGAGACAGAGAGACAGAGAGAGAGAGAGAGAGAGAGAGAGAGAAAGAGCGCGAGAGAGAGGGAGGGAGAAAGAAAGGGAAGGATCAATCATTTACGATCACATATCCGTGTGTGTGTGTGTGTGTGTGAGTGTGCGCGCGCGTGTGTGTGCATTTTAGAACTGCAAAATGAGAAAACTGGTCCATTTATTGAAAGCCTGATTCGTTTAACCACTTTACAAACCAGCTGGAAATCGCAAATACCTCCAAAGCGACTGAAATTCTGGACTATTTATTTCGGCATAATGACTAAAATTATTAACTAATTCCGATGTAAATCAACAGACTTTTTTTTGGCATTTCTGATGATGGCGATATGTGTATCTTTTTTTCTTTTGTTTTTGGATATATATATATATATATATATATGTCTATAACTACCACCATATAGTTTACATGATGGTAAGTCTTACACTGCGTCACGTGTATAGCCTTCGTTCTGTTGGTTAAAAAAAAAATAATAATAAATAAATAAATAAATAAATTAAAAAAAAGCCTCGAATTCAGATACTCAATCAAATAATCAAGTTGATTTGCTGTCCTGCAATTCTTTGCCAAACGAAAAAATAAATAGATAATGAAGAGTCAAAAGAAGACAGAAAAAAACTTACTAGAACTCAACAGAGGTTCAGCTGATATGTCTATTTCAATAATCGTTTTTCTTCAAATTATTGAGAATGATAATAACAGTAGATTACCTGTATCAAAACCCGTAGATTTTAATACCCAAACATGCTAATGGTTCATGGTTAGGCGAGAAGGGATCATAAGACTAGACTATTTTTTTGCAATTACAAAAGAAACAACAGTTACTATTCCGGGATCAAACTGTTACTAAATACAATCGTCTAGAACTTACACTTCGGTCTCTGGGCTCTGTTCTGCCAAAGTTCACTTGATTCAGAAAGTGAATCAAC
>BOPN01005078.1:63860-66302 GCA_017312705.2 Penaeus japonicus | reverse complement strand
CGTCAATATTCGTTTCCTTATCCTATTTCATGAATAGTTTTATTCTCTTGTCACCCTGCAGCCCTGGTCATTGAGGAATGATCAACAAATGCGTTTACAGCTTTCAAGCACTGATTTTAAAAGTACCAGCGATGTCTCTACTCTTTTTTCTGCAACATAATCTGCAGTTAGTCCTGCCATCCTAATGGTGTACAGAGCGAAGACCATTTGTAATGAGTCGGGTTTCACTCCCGGAAGTAATGCTCCGAACGGACGGACTTCTCTCGGTCTCCTCTCTGTTGGTATTATTAATGCGATTAACTCCCTTTGTGGTCCGCTAATCTTTGTGCTGCGCTGCTTGGTCTGGGCGGCTCGTTTGCTTCTCAGTTTTATTCATTGACGAACTTATTAGAGTTGCTTATCATAGTCTTTCAAGATTAGAGTTTCTCTACTATCACTTTGGAGAGCAACTACAAGGTCACGCTTTTTCTGTTAATAATTCAAACGAATTATGGAGAGTAGAATCAAGACCAATACGAAACAGCCACAACAACAAATGTCACAAAGTAAATATCAGATATGAAAAAGAGGAAGTATATATGATAATTATAATGCAACCGTAGTTATTTACTAGTGGCGATTGGTGTATAACCAAACTAATTTAAAATCAGAATTTAGGAATATATATCATATGAAAAGTCTATCAGATCATACTTCTTTTATATTTTACTTACTGACCTTTGCCACCACTTTCATTTCTCATATACCCATGTCGTATCTTTATTAAAGTGATAAAAAACTAATAATCGAGAGAGTTATACTGACTTATCTTTTGAGAATTACTCGTTTCATAAAAAAAATAAACAAAATGAACGAATTAGAAACACCACATCCAAAACGGATCCGATTTCCTCGATTCGCTAATCATCGAAGGACGAGTGACTGAGGAGGTCCATGCGGTCGAGGGCGTGAGGACAAGGTCAAGTGGGAATCAGGGGATGTAAGGATCACCGGATTGGGAGGGAGGATTAAGGCAATGAGGCTGATGACATGTTGGATTACAGATTAAAGATGAGTGGCTGAGGCACGAGGGGCTCCCTGGTCTCCGTAACCCCTCTGCTTCCCCCGTGTCTGCGTGTGATTGTGTGTGTGCGTGTGTATGCCTATGCATGTCAGTGCTGGTGTGTGTGTGTGACATATATGTGCAATCGCAACCAAACACACACTCGACCATTATCAATATCATCACCATCTGCCTGTTTCATTCCACTGTACGCTCCCAGTCATTCCAATCTGGCGCCCTCTGTTTCCAGTTTTGGCCTCAAACTTCGTTATTTCATCTTGTATTAACTTTTCCCCAGTCTTTTACTTTTTTTGTACACCAACTGTCCGTCATCCCTACATATGACTTTTTTTTGTGAATTCAAGTATATATTCACCTTTTATCTGTTCCCTAATCCATGTTGCTCTCTTTCTATACCTTGATTAAATCCGTTCCTTCCCTCTCCGAGCACTTGTTAATTTTCTCCCAAGTAATTTGATCGTAGTCTATGTTTCTGATCCGTATGTTATGAAAGGCAAACACACGGTTAAAGACTTTTCTCTTTAGAAACATTGACAAAAACACGTATTATATGTTACCGAGGGTGCTAAATACATTATCAAGCTGTATGACTTGGGATATATATATATATATATATATATATATATATATATATATATATATATATATATATATATATATATAATTGTTCACTGCTTCTATCGCTCTGCTCTTTATTTATATTTGCGTATTGAACATAGCCTTAGTTTTTACTTGTTCATCTTAAGTCCAACCTTTAACCATTAAAAGACTGTTGTAGTTCATTTGCTGGCTCGTTGAGGGGAACAATATCGTCTGCAAAGCTTAGATTGCTTAATTGTTTGTACCTTATTTTGATCCCTTTCTTCCTCCAATCTAACCTCAAAAAGTTACCTTCCACTCCAGCTGTAACCCGTTTTGCTAAAATGGTCTCGTCCTGCCTAACTTTTACATTTGGGATTTTATCGGTCTCTGCATCGATCTCGGGGTTCGCTGTTCCATCTGTGTATATATTTTCCAATATTGTATAACATATCTCATTGATTTTAATATCTGATCTTGTACAGAGTCGAATGCCTTTTCGTAATCAACGAATATCTATACATAGAGGCTTCCTTATATTCGTTTGTTCTCTTTCTGTTGGTTAGTGCGTGGATGTGCTCTGTTGTCGAGACTCCACTGCGAAAGCCTACCTGTTCCCTGCGCTGATTTGAATCTAATGTATCGGAAATGCGGTTGTGATGGCTTTTGTGAACAATTTAGAGATTACTATCTCTCTCTCTGTCCTTCTCTCTCCCCCCTCTCTCTCCTCCTTCTCCGCCCTCTCTCTCTCCCTCTCTCTCTCCATCTCTTTCTCTTTCTCTCTCTCTCCTCTGTCCGCT
>BOPN01005078.1:47500-50416 GCA_017312705.2 Penaeus japonicus | reverse complement strand
TTCCTTAATATAGATGGCGTTCTTATTTCATTGCCGAGCAGTCGGAAGCTCAAATGTAATGTAGACTAATGAAAAGGGATAAAAGGCTGTGACTCAGTAGATTAAGGTGTAATGTGAACGAATGTATAAATGTATTAACGTTTTCCATCTCATACGAAACAGGGCATTATTAGTATTTTACTAATTTCTAGTAAAATCTCCGAATGAATATGATTTTCATGACACTAGGATGTTCTTCATGGCAAATTATATAATAGTGATAATGACGGTAATAAGAATAAATCATGCGTTTAATTAAAATGACAACAAATCCCAAATAAGGAATATTTAAATATGAAACAGGTAAAATACAGATGATTGACGTCACATAAATCTACGCAATCACCATCCACTTTTCAAAACTGAGTCTGCGATGGGAGATGCCTCGAGTCTGAATGAATGAGAGTCCGAGAAGTTTATTTACAGGTGTTGTTACTGTTGTGTCCCCGCGGTTGCGTTCAATCGCCGGGATGTGTGCCAAGAGCGCCAAGTCTATTTGTGCGTCTGTGAGAGCAACTGTTTTAGCTGCACGGGCTGTGTGGCGTGCGAATGACCTGGCCAAGAGGCTGTTTCGTGACCTTTGCTCCGCCTTACCTGTTTGCTGGTGACGATAATGAAGAGAATGAAGGCACTGCAGACGAAGGCGATTGCTAGGGCGGCTGTGAGCACGACGCCCACCATGAGCACCAGCATGATGACCGCCCCGCCCGGCCGCCCGCTCGTCCGCTCACCAAGACCACCGTCCGCCCGAGGTCACCAGCGCGCCCTTGGAGGGTCACAGCAGCGTGCCGACGACGCCCATTGCTCGCCGCTCGTCACCTCGTCTCTCACCTCGGGCTGGGGTCGGGCATCGTCGTGAGGGTGGGGGCGCGAAGGATGGGAGAGGGAGGGAGGGAGGGGGAGGAGGAATAGGGGGGTAGGACAAAGGATGGGTCGGCAGAGAAAGAGAGAGAGAAAGATGGATAGAAAGAGAGAGAGAAAGATGGATAGAAAGAGAGAGAGAAAGAGAGACTTCGGGCCTTGGGATTCTCCTCCACGCTGGTCTCTATGCTGTCTCTCTCATAGCCTCGAAGTCCCTGAAATAAAGGGAAACATATTAATATTAATGACATCAGATAAATATAAACACATCGCGAATGCATTATAAACAACAACAACAAGAATGAAGATAAAAAAATATCAAAGAAAAGAGAAAAGAAAAGAAAAGAGTAGAAGAAAAGAGTATGGGACATGTTCAAATTTAGACACGATGTACAAGAGAAACCGTATAACATTTCCTCCAGCTGTCTAGGGGGAAACGGTCTTATTTTTACGTGTACAAGACACCTTTCCACATGTCTCAGCCTGATAATTAAGAGATAAGTCTCGGCGCCAATGGGACGGGGGGGGGGGGGGAGCTGACCTTAAGAAAAAGTGTGAATTGCGCATTATTGTGAATTATTGTTATTACAGAAACTTAGCTCAAAGTGAAAAAAAGATCACGATCATCATCATTGCACATAACAGTATTCAAATTGCTAGTTTATCTATAGCTTCTCACTTCTATAACCGCTGTCTTGTTAAGGCTGGATGAACTAACTACATCATGTGATACTGAAGTGGTATCAGAGCTGTAATGTGTAATGTGTAATGTCACAGGCCAACATAAAGCACCCTAGAGATTTTATAAAAAAAAAGAATACATACACTCACAACGAATATGACCCAACCACACACACACACACACACACACACACACACACACACACACACACACACACACGCATTCCGAATTTCGAATCGATTACGCCACGCCCCCAACCCCTAGCATTGGCAGTGTGACGTTTCCACGCTTCGTAGGATCGCGTATTGGGACCATTTTAAACAATCATTCATTCATAGTCTCTGTAAATATTAATCCGAAAAGAGAATTGAAAAATCCTTCGGAATGTTGAGTAGTGAATTGGCAATTAGTGAGTGATTAGTAAGTAATAAATAAGCAATTAGGCAGTCGGCAACGTCCGCAAATGACGACCATGGATGACTGATTTTCCTGATGACCTAATTTTGATCTTAACATCTGTCTAAAAAAAAAGGTCCTTGTTTACCACATGATGGAGCAGAGTTTCATGAAAGATCAAATGCCTACGATTTGTGTCCATTTGCATACAGATATACGTTTTCTCGGGTTCTGTGAATATTGTTTAAATCCAACGTCATCAGATGTCAGACGGAGTATTCGCCACTATGCAAATCCTGCTTGGCATAAAAGAGATAGAAGTAAGGGTGAGAAAGAGATGGAATGAGAGAGAAACAGAGAGAGAGAGAGAGAGAGAGAAAGAGAGAAAGAGGAGAGATATTGATAGAAATATATCTATATATCTATTTATCTATATCTATCTATCTATCTATCTATTTATACATACATATATATATATATATATATATATATATATATATATATATATATATATATATATATATATATATATATAGAGAGAGAGATAGATAGATAGATAGATAGAGAGAGAGAGAGAGAGAGAGAGAGAGAGAGAGAGAGAGAGAGAGAGAAAGAGATAGATAGATAGATAGATTAGATAGATAGATAGATAGATAGATAGATAGATAGATAGATAGATAGATAGAGAGAGAGAGAGAGAGAGAGAAAAAGAGACAGACCGTGCAAACTGCATGATTAAGTGAAGATATCGCAAGGACATTTTAAGTAAAAAGATAATCTGCTTCGGCTGTGTAATCTAAAAACGGTAGCAGTGAATGCTTTGTATTGAAATTCACCAACATGTACAGGAAAAAAGTTTTCGCATGTGTATCTGACACACACACACACACACACACACAAACACACAAACACACACACACACACGCACGCATTCACAC
>BOPN01005078.1:35000-42500 GCA_017312705.2 Penaeus japonicus | reverse complement strand
CTAGGACAAATATTAAGGTCGTAGGACCGTAACGTCATCATATACCTCGTGATGTCATGACGCAAATTATAATGAAAATGATGATGGTAATGAGGACAGTAATAATAATGATAATGATAATGATAATGGTAATGGTAATAATGATAATGATAGTAGTAGTAATAAGTACAATATAATTATAATGGTAATGGTAATAATAATAATGATAGTATTAGTAATAAGTATAATATAATAATAATGGTAATGGTAATAATGATAATGATAGTAGTAGTAATAAGTATAATATAATGATAACAGCAGTAATAATGATAATCTCGACAACGATAATAATAATAACAATACTGATGATAGCAATAGTTGTAATAATTATGATACGAAAATAATGATAATGATGATAATAATATAAATAATGATAACGATATCGATAATAATGAAAACAATAGCAATAATGATAATCATGATAATATAATGATCACATTGATAATAATAATGCGATAATAATGATTATAATAGTAATGATAATGATAAAACCGATGATGATAAAGACAATGATGATAATGATAATAACAATGATAGTAATGATAAATCATAAAAATAAAAGCAAATGATAATAATCATAATGATGATATTGCCAATAGCAATAAAGATAACAACTTAAGAGGGATAATGATGATAAATCTTGAAATAATAACAATAAGAATAGCAACAATAAAGATAATAATAACAATACAAATAGCAAAGTAATGGTTCTAAAAGTAACAATAGTGATAATGACTCAAAGAACAACATAAGCCACGATAATGATGATGATAATGATGACAATAATGATGATATTAATGTTAATGATAATGATGACAATAGTGACAATAAAGATAACACTAATAATAATAATCATGATAATGAGGATAATCATAATATCAATAATAATGAGTAAAATTATTATAATGATAATAATAACGATTATATCAATAATAATAGTGGTAATGGTAAAAACGATAACAATAAGGATAATGATAACGTTTATAAATATGGTATCAATAACAGCAAAATAATGATGACAATAATGATGATATTAATGTTAATGATAATGATGACAATAGTGATAATATAGATAACACTAATAGTAATAATTATGACAATAAGGATAATCATAATATCGATAATGATTAAAATAATAATAATGATAATAATAATGATTATATCAATAATAACAGTAGTAATAATAATGACAATAACGATAATGATAATGATAACGTTTATAAATATGGTATCAATAACAACAAAATGATGATGATGATAGCAATGATTATAATAAAAATGATGATATAATGATAACAATGATGATAATGCTAACAATAATTATGATACTAATCAATTATGATTATGTGATGATAATAATAGTAATGATAATGCTAATGATAGTAATAATAATAATATCAGTAATGATGAAAATTTTGAGGATGATAAGAGTAATGATGATGACAATCATGATGATAAGGACGATAATGATAACGATAACACTGACAATGATTTTGATATTGGTAATGATAATAATAATGATAATGATAACGATAATGATGATAAAAAAATAAAGAGAAGCACATCGATCATAATGGTGATGTAATAAGGATATAGATAATGATAACAATAATAGTAATGATATGATTAAAATAATATCGATGGAGATATTACTGATAATGATAAGAATATTAACCATTATGGCGATGATGAAGATAATGAAATTGACAGGATAGGTATACTTGAAATAAAACTGATGACATTGAATGCATTTATAATAACGATGACAACGGTAGGAATAAGTATCATAATGATAATAACAGACATGATAACATCAATAATAAATGATAAAGTTTTCAATAATGATAATGATACCAAAGTAGTGAAAATATAAATAAGGATGAAAAAAATGATAATCAAATTAACGATAACAATGCTATTAACAGTAATGAAGATGGACAGGATGGTATTATATTTATCATAATTATAATGAAAAAAAAACAATGAATAATTTCCTTTCAGACCCGTTTTCGATGATGAATCGCACGGATCACGAATCCGTTATCTTCACCGTGTATCCGTATATAAACGTGAAAACCTAAGCAATAGGCTCAGGGGTCATAGCCAACCCACCTACAAATTTTCGTTACCCGTTAAGCCAAGATACCAAAGGACGATTATATAACCTGCTCTTTCGACATAGGTAATAAATGACAATGCAGATAGTAATATTGATGAAAATGTAAGATAATACAGAAGTCGAAAATAAGAATGAAGCTAAGAACATCCGAAGGAAAAGGGCAATGGAAATAAAGATATCAATTGCAACAAGAATAGGATTTCAAAGATATCGCCATAGTACAACCAGATCATAAGAAGCAACAATGGAAAGGCTCTCCCCCCCTCTATCCCCTTCCCCTCCCCATACCCCCCCACACACCTCACCCGATACGCGGAAATTCTCCCGCGTGTGGCGTATTTTTTCTCCGTAATAGTCGATATTGTGACTTTCCCCCCTGGCGCACATTCCGTAAGGCTTTGAGGATATTCTTGCAGAAAATGTTGCAGGCGCTGCAAGCGATGTTGCTGGAAAGGCCAGAGCAATCGGAAGAAAACAAATTGTGGCTGAGGGAGGATGTATAGGATAGCGAGAGAAAGAACGTGCGGGGGGAAAAAGGGCATGGCGTCGGGGGAAGATTGTCATGGCAAGAAGTGTGAGGAAATGGCAGTAGTGATGAGGGAGATACTAAGGAAAAGTGCGAAGGGAATATGTGAGTGTGGGTGTAGGATTGAAGAGCTGAGGGCTGTATATGAACAAGGAGGAGCGAAAAGAGATACAGTGGAAAAGGAACATTTAAAGGGAAAAAAAAAAAAGATTTCGTCTTAGCATAAATACGATTTATAAGCAGTATTTTTTTCTTTCCTAAAATCTATATTCAAGATTAAAAAAAAAAAAAAAAAAAATCCTGATGACTCATCCAGCATGTGTGGGAGAGAATAGAGGTGATTCATCCTACGAGGAAAACAAACAAACAAGCAATAAAGGCGCCCGCTGCCGTCTCATTCCAAGCCGTGTTATGCTCAGTGCCCGGGGCTCACAACAAGCGCGGTGCCATCTTGGCTGGTGCCTCGCCCCGGGAATACAAGCGCATAGTCTGTGTCAACACTCTACGCAAACAAGCAAGCAAGCACACAGGAAAAAAGGAGCTCGTGCATATTCAGGGGATAGTGTGAAGTGAAGAGACATGGACTCGTCTGGCCTCGAAAGCAGATGGCGAAATGCATTTTGTATACTGTATATGTAAATCATTCATTTATTTTGACAGCTTTCGGAGTTAAAACGCTGCGATATCCTAGGCGCTTTTTGTCGCTTTATTTTGTTGCTTTGTCTGTCTGTCTGTCTGTCTGTCTCTGCCTCTGTCTCTGTCTCTGTCTCTCTGTCTCTGCCTCTGTCTCTGTCTCTGTCTCTCTCTCTCTCTCTCTGTCTCTCTCTCTCTCTCTCTCTCTCTCTCTCTCTCTCTCTCTCTCTCTCTCTCTTTCCCTCCCTCTTTCTCTCTCCCAAGCTCTTAATTTTCATTCGGTTTATCGCTCCTCCAAATTCAGTGAAATATGAGAGAGAGAGAGAAAAGAATGACTTAAAAAGTGGTCTCTTAAAAAAACAATATCGAATAGAATCAGCCAGAGTTCGGGCAAAATAAACCAATGGATAAGCCGAACATAAATTCCAGAAATTGAAGTCACGTAATTGTTTTGATAATAACATTTTCCAAAACACACACACACACACACACACACACACACACACACACACACACACACGCACACACACACACACACATACACACACAATCTGTAAATTGAAGGTTATACCGACATGATTTCTCTTTTTCGGTTATCGATAAATCTTGCGTAACAGAAATTATTCCCAACGAACAACATCAAAATTTATAGGTATACATCCAAATAAAGAATCACAGTAAACTTTGGGCGTAGGTCCTTGGGCGCAGGTGAATCTACCTCCCAAATGCCAATGTAGAGCCTCTGTTAGAGTACTATCACATAGAGGCAGCAGATAAGGCAGGACTGTCAGGCTGGCAGATGGCGGGCTGGTCGCAAGCTAATCGAAGTATGAGTGGCATCCGCTGTGTGCAGGAATGTCGAATTATTTCACTACCAATGGCTACGAACTGAGAGCGTGGAAGAAGTTCCGCTATTGTAGACCCCAAACAAGCCCTCTCCTGTGACTAATGCAGGTTTTATCCCCGTGAATTTTTTACAGCAACAAGTGCAGTGCCAGAAACGCGGAGGAAAAGCATCACTCGCAACCAAGCCCTGGATCTGGCCAGCGATAAGTTCTGCGTGCTGTAAAAGTCTGCACTTGAAGTTTCCATGTTTAGAACGTTTTTTTTTCTTCGCAAGGGAAGTTCGTTATGAACCGAGAAAGGTTTGCATCCTTGTGAACGTTGAAGGACAGCAATTAAAACGTTACTTTACGTTAATTGAAATGGGCTAATTTCCTGGTGAAGAATGTACGCTCTACGATTAATTAATGAATTTGAAGTAGGTCTAACGAATGGGAATTTGATTTAAATATTGGAAAGTCGGCAGTGTTTTAGGACAATGTAGTATTAACATCCCTTGTATTTTGCCGCTATTTTCAATTTACGATCCACAATTTCAAAATGAAAAAGTAGTTCAGTATTGCTATTATTAGTTGTGGGGGAACAAATAGAACAGTTATTGCCGGACAGAAATATACAGTGGAATGGAAACTACAGTTATCTAGAATATATGTGTATGTATGCTATTGTATTTGAGTGTGTGTTTCACTGCAGTAATTTAGCGAATATATGCATACATACGTGAATACTTGCGTAATTATCTATCTATTTACATACACTCACACACACACACACACGCACAAACACACACACACTCACACATACATACACAAACACCTGTTATATACAATAATAGACGCGTATATTTTACGGATGAAGTAGCTTTTACCGTGATCCATCGGCTTTCCAACTGCTCTCCCACGACAAGAGTCACACATTAAAAGCGAGCGCTGCTAACGCCCACTTGGTACCGAGGCAGGGACCTACTCCAACCTGTTATTGTAAAAGCCCTCTGTCACTCACAGAACTTTAATGATGAAGCCATGAAAAACGGGATGCCGGGCCGAAGGGGTGGGTTTGGGGTGTGGGGGCGGGGGTGGGGGTGAGGTGGGAGGGGAAAGGGGGGTGGGGTGGGGTGGGGTGGGTGGGGGGAATCCTCAAGAATGAGTCTCCACCTCCCCTACAAGAACGGACGCGAGAATAGCAGTGCTTAATTAATGTCAGGTGTTTGTGACGCATCGCAGAATGTTAGACATTGTGATCTTTCTTTCCCGCGGCTCCGGCCAGGAACTCCTTTAGGGAACCTGGGCAAGAGGAAACACTTTGAGTCTTTATGCTCGGGATTTGTCTTTGGCCACGGATGCGGGACGCGAGCGAGAGATAAACACGGGGGAAAGAGGCAGAACGGAGGATGAACCAAATGAAGATGTCTCCTGTGCAGAACTCCGGAAATAGTTTATATACATTTTTTTTCCTCTCTCGTTCAATAATTCTTTGTAGTGAAATTGATTGCGGAAGCTTTAAGTCTCTCTCTCTCTCTCTCTCTCTCTCTCTCTCTCTCTCTCTCTCTCTCTCTCTCTCTCTCTCTCTCTCTCTCTCTCTCTCTCTCTCTCTCTCTCTTTCCTCTCAATCTGACTCGTTCCTTCCACCCCCTTTCTCTCGCTCTCCATCATCAACCTGTCTCTTTACCCTTCACACACATGTGTGTGAGAGTGCTAGTGTGCGTGTGTATGTGTGTGTTTGTGTTTGTTTGTTTGTGTGTGCGTATGTGTGTGTGTGTGTGTATGTGTGTGTGTGTGTGTGTGTGTTTGTGTGTGTGTGTGCATGCGTGTGTGTGTGTGTGTGTGTGCATATGCTTGTATGTGCGTGCGCCCTCTTCCCAGAAAGAGAGTTACGCAAGCGGGCTCTGGCAAAGGGAGGGAAGGGCCGCGAGGGACGGAGGATCTCGCCCGGAGGAGGAGGAGGAGGAGGCGCGTGGAAGTGGAGGTGGACGCGTATTGCGGTCGTTGGAATTTAAAGTTGGACTTTCCACTCCTTTGGTGAAGCGCTTTGACTTCGGTTCTCCCTTTTACTCCCCTTATCCCTCCCCCACCTCTCTCTCTCTCTCTCTCTCTCTCTCTCTCTCTCTCTCTCTCTCTCTCTCTCTCTCTCTCTCTCTGTCTCTCTCTCTGTCTCTCTCTCTCTCTCTCTCTCTTTCTCTCCCTCTCTCTCCCTCCTCTCTCTCTATGTATATACTTATCAATCTATCTATCTATCTACCCATCTATATCCCTCTCTCACTAACACCCTCTCTCCCTGTTTCTCTCATTGTCTCAATGTCTATCTTCATTTCTTTTCTTTTCTGTCTCTCTCTTTTTTTCCTCTTTACATCCAGCAAAGAAACTCTGCAAATATCATGCTCTCACATTTATAAAAGGCATAATTGATTTGTTGATGTTTACTTTATACCAACACTTCATGATTCTTTCAACACGAATAAATCTATTTCAGAAAATTACACTAAGTCTAATTTAATGACACATGGGCAGCGCTTATATTTAGGAATTTTTTTATAAATATCATAAAACCATAAAGCAAATATTCACCAGTAGGGATTACATCAGTAAAATTAATAGCGACTAGCATGAAAAATGGTAAAACAGGTCTATAAAAATAAAAAACAAACAAAGGACAAACAAAAACAAACTGAACACACAAAAACAAACAAACAAGCAAACTAATCAGCATATGACATGTTTCTTTTTTCATGTGTCATCCTTATCTTTTTTCCAGCTGTATTATGAGCTCTCAACATACAAAAGAAAATGAAAGATCTTCCAATACAAGAGCCATGGTCATCGATCTTTCATTAGGTTATGCTTCTCGAAATCTCTTCCAAGTTTTGACTCGTCGGGAACACATTCTTTAAATATCTATCTGGCAATAAGGGTGGGCATCGCATCCTATATATACTATTTCCTATAAGTAGCACATCCTATGGATACTATATCCTATAAATATATTTTATGAGTAACGCATCCTATGACTACCATATCCTCTAGGTACCACTAAATACCATTTTCTATGAATACCACATCCTATAAATACTTACTGTATCTATGCGAATATGCACATTCATGATTCCTATTTATATCTTTCCGTTAGTTATATCTCTCTCCGTGCGCTGAGGCTTCATCTCATTTTCAATGTCCTTAACATCGAATCCAGTCCTCTGCCACGCGGCCTTTGATCAGTATTGCATCTGATTCGCATATCATTCGGGCGGAAGATGGGATCGTGTTTCAAACATGTCTGGCGAGAGATGAAGCTTGTGGTTTGACGCGTTTGGTACGTCGACGTTCATCGGCGGGGCTGGGGGCTG
>BOPN01005078.1:27500-30000 GCA_017312705.2 Penaeus japonicus | reverse complement strand
ACGCGTGGAGGAGAGCCCGCTTCTTTGTGCCTTTCTTGTTGAACCGCTCTGCTGCCTCGAGACCGACTTTCTTGAAATTTGAAAAAGTCTGTTTCACTTTCGCTTCCCCGTGTCCCTGACTGGCGTCACCGCAATGCCGCGATGCCTTAGGAGCACTCAGGCCTTTCGCTATTGATAACTAGGATTTAATGAGGTAGAAATCATCGCACAGGCCATTAAAACTTGGCCATATTGTTGTGTAAAAAGAAGGAGATTGCTTCTATTTCAAGTTTGAAGTATATGAAGGTAAGAGAATAACTAGAAAATGCATATACCTACGTCGAAAGTTTTAATGACCAAAACTCGTAGTCTTAACTGACAAACATAATGCCATTAATCCTAATCTGCCCTGAAAATCGTCTTACATCTCACTCTTTAGCACAACTCTGCTCTTAACACACCCTCATCTACCTCATACCAAAATCCATCCTCATCAGCCTTGAAAATCTACCCCGAACACGCACTTTATCGCAGACGCTTACTCCACCCAACGCCCCTTCACTAAGAACGGATCACCACCCAAATCGGGTCGCCAGGTTCCTAAGTCATAGGCAACACGGCTATCAATTTTCATCCTGGTGAGTCGGTAACTTTTTGCGCAATCCTAGTGACAAACCAAGTGAACAAGGAGAATAAAAAATGTCCCAAAGCATAACCTTCTCTTTCGCCGGATGTGGTTATTTTTAAGAGTAATTATCTAAATTCTGATGAGCGTTTACTGTATATAGTCTCTTGATGTGCAACAGCAAACATTAACTCATCGTTTTATGCAAAACACTAATATCGGGGTAGGGTTAATATCTATCAAAAAGTCGTAAAAATAATCGTAAATATGAAACATTATGAGAAATGGCAACTTGAGTCTTTTGTTATCAATATATCAGTGTATAAGATTGAATTATGGTTTTCTTTCGTTATTTCATCTTCTATTGTCCTGGATATATATATGAAATCATACGAGGAAATTGATAAAAGAATCCGGAAATCAGGAAGCCGCATATTGCTATGCAGCGTTATTCACGTTTTGTAAATGTATAACTTGGAATATTGCGTATAGTACTTGCCCAACGATCACTGTCATTTGACATTTAATGAAAACCTCCTCATATACAAAGCATATTTATGCATGTATGTATATATATATATATATATATATATATATATATATATATATATATATATACATATATATATATATATATATATATAGATATATATATATATATATATATATATATATGTGTGTGTGTGTGTGTGTGTGTGTGTGTGTGTGTGTGTGTGTGTGTGTGTGTGTGTATACCACACACACACACAAACACACACATTTTCATTGCCCAGTTGACCGCCAATGCGTCATCAGCGCAGAGTAATGGTCGAACTTTCATCTTGTCTTGACGCTAGTCGGACCTCGAGGGAAGTTCCTCGGCCAGTGCCCTCTTTGCTTGTTCTCTTCTTTCTTTGTTCTTCCTTTTTTCTCTCTCTCTTGCTGTCTTTCTCTTTCTATTTTCTCATCCTTTCTATCCCCCCCTCTATTTCATTCTCTGTCCCTCTCTCTCTGTCTCTCTTTTTCTCTCTCTCTGCCTGTCTCTCTCTTTCTCTCTCTCTGCCTGTCTCTCTCTTTCTCTCTCCCTCTCTGTGTCTCTGTTTCTCTTTCTTTCTCCCTCTTTCTCTCTGTCCCTCTACCCCCCTTATTATTTTTCCACTCTCACTCTCTCTCTTTCTTTCTCTTTCTCTCTCTCTCTCTCTCTGTCCCTCTACCTCCCCATCTCTTTTGTTCTTCTCCCTCCCTCCCCCCCCCCTCTCTCTCTCTCTCTCCCTCCCTCCCTCCCCCCCTCTCTCTCTTTCTCTGTCTCTCTCTCTCTTTCTCCCTACCCCCCCTCCCCCCCCTCCCTCGCAGCGTGTAGATGTAATGAGAATGAATCACAAGATTATCTGAACACAGAAGAGATCTTTAGCTAATCCCTGCGACATTACTTTTGTTGATGAGGATTTGTACTTCCTGTGGGATACCGTGTCGATGTATCTTAATTTGGTTATAAAGGAACAATTTGCTTGAGTGATTTTACGATTTTGAGAATTACAGTATCAACACTTGACAGTGAGTCTGATATTTTTGTCAGAAGCATTGTGATTCATGCAAGATAATTAAGAGACTTCACTTTATTAATGTTATGTGTCACAATTCATGAGATGTATTATATTTTTTGAGATAGGGAAATTAGACACTTCATTATACGCCAAGGACACATTCAAATACCTATCATGGAAAAAATGGTCTTATAATAACATTCTTTAATAAAATGTATCTGGTTCTGACATTGAATTTTTCAGTATTTTCCAACTAAAAAAAATAATAATAAAATAAAAAAAAATAAATTACTTTTTCTAAGGATAAGCTAGATATGTGGAGCAGATGCTTCACCCTGGCCATGGTCTCTTGGGCGAGCTCGGTCTTTGGAAA
>BOPN01005078.1:17500-25000 GCA_017312705.2 Penaeus japonicus | reverse complement strand
GAGGAGAGGATGATGATGAGGAGGAGGAGGAGTAGGAGGAGAAGGAGGAGGAGGAGGAGGAACAGGAGTAAGAGGAGGAGATGGAGGAGGAGGAGGAGGAGGATAAGGAGGAAGAGAAGGAGGAGGAGGAGGAGGAGGATAAGGAGGCGGAGGAGGAAGAGAAGGAGGAGGCGGAGGAGGAAGAGAAGGAGGAGAAGGAGGAGGAGTATGAGGAGGAGGAAGAGGAGGAGGAGGAGGAGGAGAAGGAGTAGCAGATGGAGAGGAGGAGGAGGAGGAGGAGGAGGAGGAGGAAGAGGAAGAAGAGGAGGAGGAGATGGAGGAGGAGGAGAAAAAGGAGGAGGAGGAGGAGAAGAGGGAGGAGGAGAAGGAGGAAGAGGAGATGGAGGAAGAGGAGTTAAAGGACCTCTTGGTCCTTCCAATGGTGCCCTTTCGGCCCTTCTAACAGTGCCCCTTGGGCCTTTCCAACGGTGCCTCTTCGGCCCTTCCAACGGTGCCTCTTCGGCCCTTCCAACGGTGCCTCTTCGGCCCTTCCAACGGTGCCTCTTCGGCCCTTTCAACGGTGCCCCTTGGGCCTTTCCAACGGTGCCTCTTCAGCCCTTCCAACGGTGCCCCTTGGGCCCTTCCAACGGTGCCTCTTCGGCCCTTCCAACGGTGCCTCTTCGGCCCTTCCAACGGTGCCTCTTCGGCACTTTCAACGGTGCCTCTTCGGCCCTTCCAACGGTGCCCCCGGTGCCTCTTCTACCCTTCCAACGGTGCCCCTTGGGCCCTTCCAACGGTGCCCCTTGGGCCCTTCCAACGGTGCCTCTTCGGCCCTTCCAACGGTGCCCCTTGGGCCCTTCCAACGGTGCCTCTTCGGCCCTTCCAACGGTGCCCCTTCGGCCCTTCCAACGGTGCCCCTTGGGCCCTTCCAACGGTGCCTCTTCGGCCCTTCCAACGGTGCCCCTTCGGCCCTTCCAACGGTGCCCCTTGGGCCCTTCCAACGGTGCCTCTTCGGCCCTTTCAACGGTGCCCCTTCGGTCCTTCCAACAGTGCCCCTTGGGCCCTTCCAACAGTGCCTCTTCGGCCCTTCCAACGGTGCCTCTTCGGCCCTTCCAACGGTGCCCCTTGGGCCCTTCCAACGGTGCCCCTTGGGCCCTTCCAACGGTGCCTCTTCGGCCCTTCCAATGGTGCCCCTTCGGTCCTTCTAACAGTGCCCCTTGGGCCCTTCCAACAGTGCCTCTTCGGCCCTTCCAACGGTGCCTCTTCGGCCCTTCCAACGGTGCCCCTACAGTCCTTCCAACAGTGCCCCTTGGGCCCTTCCAGTCTAGTTATATAAAACACAAATAATAAAATTAGGTTGCGCTTGGACTATGCAGGTAGGCACACGCTTATGTTGCTGAATGGTTAATCCAGTACTGACTAAAGGAGCACAGTGAGAATTTCTTAAGTTCACATATTCCATCACATGCATCTCGGGTGACACGACTCAGCACGGTCGATGTTCACAGGTCGAGAGGCAAAAGGCTAAATCAGTCTGTTGATTGGCTCAATGGAAAATCAATATCATCAGTCTCTGATATATCTCGGGGTCTCGTGTCCGGGCTGCACCGACGGAAAAAACGTATGCCATTAATGCGCTTGCTAAGTGTTTACAAGTTCACGTTCCCTGCGTAATTCGAATGCTCGAATTGTGTGTTTGCTTTGTTAAATGCCTTTCGGATGCTGGGAAAGGGATGAGCTTCTCTGCATAACTGATGTGTTTGTCGGTATGTAAGAGTAAGTGGGGATGTATACACATGTAAAGTAGAGTCGCAATGTGAAACTGGTGGAAGCCCACAATGAAATTCAGGTTATTTGTTTTTATCGTTTACTCCCCTTTACAGTAGTTGCAATAGCGGCTCTGTCAGCGCTTCTTTGTGTACGTATAACATGAAGAGCATGTGTGTCAGCTGAGCGTGTCAGAGTAGCGTGCAGGAACGCAACTTTACTCCGACAGTTAGATAATATCATTTACTCGTAGCCATTATGTTCCAGACCAGTACGTGTGTTTGTATACTCTTCAGCTATTTTTAGACTTAAGCTGAGCCTTACCAATGTGCTCGGATTTGTTGTCATGCCGTTGCTTCCTGGTTTATTTTGGGTTAACAAATATCAGTAAGGATTGAGGCAAATCACTCTGACAACATATATATAGATATGGAAACGTTGCCAAAATGCTTTGAAATTTGCATTCATGATATCTATACTTTCTTATATATTTTTTCAACATTCAAATTAACCTTTTCTTTGTTTATCACAACACCTCTTCTTGTAGGTTAATTACCTGGATGATATGGAAATATGTTAGATGTTGATTGCAACAGAAATATTTTGGTTGTGCAAGTAAGAATTGTATACCTAACTAATTGCCGGTAGTTTTTAATACTCTCGGACAGAATCGGATTAAATACGTGCTGATAGAAAGGAGCTTTCTCCGGTAGAATGAAATCATCTTGTGCAACTGCTGGTAGCATTGGACACATTCCAGTGGAAATGAATGGCCTGTGAATGAAGTGAAAATGTTCTTGCGCAACTTAATATCTTTTGCAGAATTGAGTATTTTTTTATCGCAGTTCTGTCAATTTACAAAGTTACTGAAAAATTAAACCATTTAACAATTTTGTTTTCCAATTGCTTTTGCCTAAAGTAAATGGAAAAGGTCTATTTTCTCTTCGACCTGTGTTTTATGTACTAGGTAATAAAGTTTTCAAATATACCCATTTCCCTGAACGTTGCAAGCAAATTCAGTCCTGTAGCTGATAGATTTTTTTTCAAACTTACAAGGTTTTTCAAAACCTTACTAGAATGTTGTAAATCTTTTCAAGAACTTTTTAGAACTTTCCAAGAAATCTTTTAGAATTTTCTAAAACGTTCTATAGTGAGGTACAGGTCACAGCTCACCATTTTAATTATTCAAATTCATCTTGTGAACACAGGCCTGTTTGAACTTTCCTATGTATTTGGGCAGTTTTCCAAAGCACGACCGAAATAGAACTCTGTGACAGCCTACAATATATATTTCGAACTACCAGCATATAATAGGAAACTATATGTGTAGGCATGAAGTGATTTACTTAAAGCCGCAGATATCGAAACACTACAGAATATAAAATGTTGTTTATAAGTGAAATTCTTATAGGCCAGAAAGAGAAAATACGGAAGTATCACCCACAACAGGACTAATTACTATTGTTATTGTTTTAGTACTGTCATTATTGTCGTCGTCGATGTTGTTTTTGTTATCATTTTTTATCATTATTTGTTATCATTGCTATTATCATTATTCTTATTATTATCATCATCATTATCATTACTATTATTAGTAATAGTCTCATTAGTATATTTTTTATTATCATCATTATCATCATTAGTAATAGTAGTAGAATCATTCTTATCATATCTTTCATTATCATCATTAGTAATAGTTGAAGTATCATCATTATCATATCTATATTAATATCATAGTTATTATTATTTTTATCGTTATCCTTATCATTCTTCTTATTCTTCTGCAGGTGTCTTGGCATCAAATGTCGTAGACGGATCACGTTGGTGCCCTCCGTCTTCTGTCTCTTGCGATCTCATATTGCTGTTTTCCATCTCTGACTTCCAATTTCCTCGTCATCTAACATCTTCGATCTTTGTCTTCCTCTTGCTCTACTCCCAGCCATTTCAGCTTCCACGATACTTCTTTCTATTCTTCCTTTTCTTCTTAACTCATGCCCAGTGAAACCCCGTTGCCTTCTCCCGATAGTATTCAACTGCTCTCTTTTCATTCCTACCTTGTGCAAAACTTCTTCAGTCGACATCTTTTCTACCCATGATATCCTCATCATTCTCCTCCAAAACCACTTTGCTTCAAGCCTCTTTTCCATATTCTTACTTATCGTCCATGACTCGCATCCATGACTAGCACTGACGACATGTAACCCTTCATTAATCGCTTTCTAACTCTCATTCCTAACTTCCTTACACACAATATATTCCTCATATCCATAGTTACTTTCTTTACTAAACCGACGCTGCATTTAATATCCACATCTGAACTACTATCAGATGTTATCCAACTGACATGAATCTATCATCTTGCTCTTTTGACACCCCATTAACCGCCACACGACATTCCGGAATCCTTTGTTACAATGTCCTACAGTCTCTTAAGCTTTTCTTCACTGCTTACAATCAGAGTTGTATATTCTGCGTGTCTTAAGTTGTTGCAGTTTGCTCCCTCCAGACCGACTCCCTCGTATGTTCTAATTTTACTGAGAGTTTCTTCGCTACACAAGTTGAACAAATCTGGTGATAGAATACAGCCTTGCCGAACTCCTCTCTGTATGTCTACCCATTCACCCAAACCTGATGGATTTTTCTTTTATCATAGTGCAAGTTCCTTATTAATCTAAGATCTTTCTCATCAATCTTTAACCTCTCTAGCAATTCTATCAGTTTGTCATGTTTCACACAATCGAATACCTTTATAGTCAGTGTAACATATATACAAGTCATCGTGATTGTTATTATTATTATTATCATTATCATTATCATCATAACTATCATTATTGTTACTATAATCATTCTCATCATCCTATCTATCATTATTGTTATTATTATTATCATTCTTGTTACCATCATTATAATCAGTATTATCATTATCAGTATTATCATTATCAGTATTATCATCCTTATTATCATCATTATCGTTATTATCATTACTGTCATCATTATCATTATTATTACTATTATCATTATTATTATTATCATTGTTATCACTATCATTATTATTTGTATTATTATTATCATTATTATTATTATTAATTCTGTTATTACATTCATAATAGACATTATTACTATAATAATGATTATTATTATCATCATTATCATTGCTATTGTCATTGTTATCATTAATAATATTATTAGTATTATCATTATCATTATCATTATCAACACTATAATCATTATTATCATAACTATCATTGTCTTGGTTATTATTGCTTATATGAGCGTTGTTATCAATATTATTATCATTATTATCATTACAATCATATTGTCATTATCGTTTATGTAAATGTGTATACTAGCACTAATACTAATTGTAATAAAAATGATATTAATGATAATGATAATGATAAAAATGATAATTATGATAAAGATGATAATGACTATATTATCATTATTATTATCATTTTAATCAGTATCATTATTACCATTACTATTACCGCTGATATTAATATATCATCATCATTATTATCATTTTTATTATTATTGTTATTAACATTATCTTTAACTTTATCATAATCACTATCATTATTATTATCAATATTTATCAACTATCAATAAGCGTAATAATGATGATAATGATACTGCTATGACTACCACTACTAGCAATGATAATGATAATAACGATAATAATAATAATAATAATTACATCCACCGTACTTTTGTTATTATCCAAGTAAAAGGATTCAAAGATGACCTGTTATATACACGTTTAACTTAGCATTGCATCGTGAGATACAAAAGACATGATGTTAGAAAACATTAACCTACTGTTTTGCAAGATGTTACTTCTGTGAGTTAAATTAAGTTGAATTAGAAGGGGCAGGAAAATTTGCAATTGGTTGAAGATATACGATGAAAAAAGGTTAAAGTGTTGCAATATGATGCTGTGGCGCTGTTTAATACAGTGATACAGTTGCTTGACATGAGAGTTGCAGATGGAGAGATTTGAATTGGGTAACTCAACGGCCTCCATCCTGAGGTGATGCCGAAGCTAAGGTCGTCAAGTAAAAGCCTCTCTTGACGGTGCTTCCCTGATCATTAGAAAGTGAAGCACGTCAGCAGTGATGCGCCGCTGACCTTTCTCGCTGATCCTGTCTTAAATATATTATGCGTCTCGTCAGGCACGTGACCCTCCCTCTCCCCCCTTCTCCCTTCCCTCCCCCTTCCCCGCTCCAGCCACTTCCCTCCCCTCCCTCACTCCTTGTCTCTCCTCTCCCCCTGTCCGACTTCCCCGAGTCTTGAGGATGACTGCTCATCTGATCACACACATACACACACACACACGCACACACACACACACACACACACACACTCGAAAACTCACTTTCACACAAAAAACGCAAACAGCCAAACACAGCCGAAGCCAAACACGTCAACAGACGCACACACATCCAACCAGCCACCACACCCATACACATACCCACACTCACCCACCCACACGAACGAACACACTCAACCACCCACACGAACGAACACACTCACCCACCCACACGAACGAAACACTCACCCATCCACACGAACGAACACACTCACCCACTCACACGAACGAACACACTCACCCATCCACACGAACGAACACACTCACCCACCCCCACGAACGAACACACTCACCCACCCACACGAACGAACACACTCACCCACCCACACGAACGAACACACTCACCCACCCCCACGAACGAACACACTCACCCACCCCCACGAACGAACACACTCACCCACCCACACGAACGAACACACTCACCCACCCACACGAACGAACACACTCACCCACCCACACGAACGAACACACTCACCCATCCACACGAACGAACACACTCACCCACCCACACGAACGAACACACTCACCCACCCCCACGAACGAACACACTCACCCACCTCTTAATGAACGAACACACTCACCCACCCACACGAACGAACACACTCACCCACCCACACGAACGAACACACTCACCCACCCACACGAACGAACACACTCACCCACCCACACGAACGAACACACTCACCCACCCACACGAACGAACACACTCACCCATCCACACGAACGAACACACTCACCCACCCACACGAACGAACACACTCACCCACCCCCACGAACGAACACACTCACCCACCCACACGAACGAACACACTCACCCACCCACACGAACGAACACACTCACCCACCCACACGAACGAACACACTCACCCACCCCCACGAACGAACACACTCACCCACCCCCACGAACGAACACACTCACCCACCCCCACGAACGAACACACTCACCCACCCACACGAACGAACACACTCACCCACCCACACGAACGAACACACTCACCCACCCACACGAACGAACACACTCACCCACCCACACGAACGAACACACTCACCCACCCACACGAACGAACACACTCACCCACCCACACGAACGAACACACTCACCCACCCACACGAACGAACACACTCACCCACCCACACGAACGAACACACTCACCCACCCACACGAA
Organism: Penaeus japonicus; assembly: GCA_017312705.2. Lineage (NCBI taxonomy): Eukaryota > Metazoa > Arthropoda > Malacostraca > Decapoda > Penaeidae > Penaeus > Penaeus japonicus. Next base: position 17,719 of record BOPN01005078.1, on the reverse strand, counting down.
CGAACACACTCACCCACCCCCACGAACGAACACACTCACCCACCCCCACGAACGAACACACTCACCCACCCACACGAACGAACACACTCACCCACCCACACACATCCAACCAGCCACCACACCCATACACATACCCACACTCACCCACCCACACGAACGAACACACTCACCCACCCACACGAACGAACACACTCACCCACCCACACGAACGAACACACT
>BOPN01005077.1:45000-67500 GCA_017312705.2 Penaeus japonicus | reverse complement strand
AAGTTAGGTATAAAGAAATATAAGAAATTTCACCGTGTATCTTGTTTAACTTTGTCAAAAAATGGACATAATCAGAATCATGATAAATGCTCTTGTTGATAGATGGGGGTATATGTTAGATGCAGGGAAGCATTACAACATGTCACTTTTATATCTTTGAATAAATGAATAGAATTTTTTTTTTACGTTTTTATTCGAGAGATGGGGGTGCATTATACATCTAGTTGAGTTTTGACCTCTGGAAAAAATGTAAAACGATATTAGTTAGAGGAGGTATATGTAAGGTGTAGGAAAACATTAAACATCTAACAATGTCGTTTTTTTACCTTTAAAGAAATAAACGATGAATATTTTCCATGTTTTGTTAAAAGCTGGGGTTATATTTCAAGTGAAGGGAAATCAAGCTATGTTGAGTTTTAGATCTGAATGGACTTTAAGTAGGATGGTGATAAATATTTTCTGTTTTTAGTTGAGGGATGGGGTATATGTTGGGTGCGTAAACATTAAACATCTAGCAATGTTTTTTTTTTGTTTGTTTTTTGACCGTTGAAAAAATGGATGATAAACATTTTCAATGTTTAGTTCGGAGTTTGTAAAAGGATCTTTTATTGAATATGGTAAGTAATCATTGATGTCTAGGGGGCTTATGCAATTTGTGATGATTCCATTAGGACTTAAAACAGCCTGTGCTGCATTTGTTAGACTGATGAGGAAAGCAGTTTCTGGATTGAAAAATAGATTGTTATTTTGACAGCATTGTGATTCATAATTCTAACTGATTTTAACATTTACAAGAGTACTGGGTAAATTACGTTTACATAGTTTAACGGCTGGTATAAGTAAGTGCTTCTTTGGGTACAACAAAATAAATTATCTAGGAGGTGTTCTTGGAAAAAATGTTGTTGAACCACCTGAGGGGAGGATAAAAGCAATTCAGTTAATGCCTTTACGAGAAACCAAGGAGCGATCATTCATTGGCACAATTTCCAACTATAGAAGATGTTGCACTAGTTGAAAGCGTTGTCTTTATTAATATTCAACCTGAAATATAAAGGATCCATGGATCCTGAACAAAATACAGTATAGTACGTGTCTGTTTATAAGCTTAGTTATTTGTTACACTGCAATAATAAAACAATATTTATGAATGTATAGGAAAACTTAAACTTCAAACAATTAATTCCTCATAGATGTACATAAATCTCAATAACAAAATACAAACTCAAAACTTTAATGGGTATATACAACACAGTTCAAATAAATTCCGCAATAAATGATATTTGACCAAGTACAGAAATGTAATAATCAGAAACTCACTTCTTTCACCTTTGCCTTCTCCCCAATCTCCTGTGCAGATTTCTTCCGGTCCAGTAGCACTAATCACTTACCCAATGCTCGACAGAAGGAAGTCATTTAATTTCTGAGGGATCCCAACAAACTTCCAAACATAAATGTACAAGAACCGTCCACGTGACTACCTCCGTCCAACACAACCAAAACACGAGTCACAACTGCAACGCCATCTACAAGACAAGATCTCTCTCGCACGTAATTTAAATCATCGTTCGCGATACAGAAAATCCATCCCTAATTTTGCTAACGTAAGTGCTCCTATGAACAAGATCTTAATGAAGAATTCTAGTAATAGACTGAATTGGTGTAACGAACAAGTTTCCAGCTTTCATGAACTAAAAACCTAAATTGTCTGATAAGCCAATCTGATGTCTTCCTAATAATACAGACATTTTATTTACGTTGTGACGAATCTGAGAATGGTATAGGGGTAATTCTACTGCAAGAACATTATGGAATTATATAAAGGCTAAAGAAAATGGTGCGGATATTCTGAGCCGCTGTGTACAGTAAATCTGTTATATAATTGACTTGAAATCACAAGATTTTAAGCTTAGTTAAGAGGCATTGTAAATGAATTATATAGCATGTTTACTTATATCAACCCTATCATATGTATTGTGGTATCGGGTGGTAAATAATGAAAAGGAATATTTAGATATCTCGCGGAAATAATTACTCTTAAATATTGTTTGATATTGTAATGGTGATTCAGTATTGTTTGTTTTACATGATAATAAAAAAATAATTATATCGTAGCCCTTTTTTGTAGTGCACATATATACATATATGTATATTTATATATAAATGTATAAGTATACATTTATACATATGTATATATGTATATATATGTATTTATATATATATATATACATATAAACATACTTATATATACACACAGACACACACACACTCATATATATATATACATATATGTTTGTATATATATGTGTGTGTGTATAAATGGACAGTTTCGACACAGTGCTTGTTCCTCATTCTTTTGTTTTATTTTCTATGTTGTTATATTCTTTGTCATAATCCAGTGTAGGCCCCTTACATCCACATATATTTTCAGGGGACCCCTTGGTACGGGATTAGATAGGATGTAATCATTTTTTATTTGTATGTAAGAATAGCTGATAAAAAGATTTCTTTTGAAAGGAATTGGTGCCCTTTTCTTTTTTTTTTTTTTTTTTAGATTGTTTTCATTGAACAAGCATGATATAAAAATGAAAGAAAAACAAATATAACTTCTTTACTTTTTTAAAGCATTTATTGATAGGATCATAATGATATATTATACAAATCATTGCCACATTCTGAGATACCCAACTAGCTAGGGAAAACTCGATTAAGACACATTTTGTGTGTATGTGTGTATATATATATATATATATATATATATATATATGTTTGCCAGTCTCAGTAACATCTTACTTAGAAAATTCTATAGGATTGTCTTGTTCATCCTGGAGCAGTTCTATTCTCGAAACTCTGGATAGTTAGTTTGATATCTCTGGGGCTGATCTTGGCCATTAGTGGGTTGGTAGGATCTAGTCTTGCAAAATCAGTAGCAGCTCTTGGAGATAGGAGGTCGATGTGTCCTCCTATTTCTTTAATAATGGACTCCTCGAAATCACTGTCAAAGTTCTCTCCTTCTGTAATTCCAAAGCCGTTGCTCCAGTAATTTCTGAACAGGATTTCTTTTCCATTGCAGATCATCTGATCCTGTTTGTTGAGGAGGTATCTGCTCCTGCTTTCGTTTCTTACCATCAGTTTCTTGATTCCTGTCCAGAATGACTGTGGGTCTTTCCAGTCCCATTTGACTTTCCTGACAAGGTCTCTCCCTCCCCCCGCACAGGAACCGCCTTGTCGTGGCACGAGGGCTTGAACTCCTTCCTCGGACGAGCCTGCTCTGGATCTGGCCAGTCTCTACCTCCCATTGAGGTGGCCTTCTAGCGGCGGGTTCTCTGGGGAGGGGTGACTAAGTGTTCCTAGGTGCCGATCTAGTCCTCCCCCCAGGGGGGCTCACACCTGCCCAGGCGTTTGCCGTGTGTGGCGCCCTGTGAGCTGGGAGACGGGAGTCTTGGAGGTTGAGCGATGCTGTGTATCAGTACGTCCTGCAACTAGCAATACGCCTTTTTGGTTCTCTATTCCAGCAAGACGGGTGGCCTGATCTCGACTCGGTTAGGTCAGTCGCATGGTCTCCCTTTTGAGCTAGACTAGGGTCTTGCAGGCAATCGCATGGTCTTGCGAGTGCCCTTAATGTGAGGCGGGGGGTTGTGTATATTCTCCCATCACCCCTGTGGCTTCTGAGCACAGCCTCAGTGCACAGTTTCCTCTTGTTGGACTCCGTGGTGGGTGGGGGCGTGGGAAGATGAATTGAACAGCTCTTGCATGGCAACACTACCAAAAAAAACCTCTGACTAACAATCCCGTAGACGAACCTGGCACAAAGATGATCAAGGCTGTCACCTTGGAGCCTTTCAAGGTCCTCGCTGACAAAAGTAAGAAAATGGGTAAGGCTCTGGCGTCGGTTCAGAGAAAATCTGCCCAAGAACCAGCACCTGGCTCTGACAAGTCTCTGGCGGTGGTTCAGACGACGAGTCAAAATGGAAGCCAGGTAGGACCCTCCAACCCTGCTGACCCCACTGCCAAAACTCCGGCGTCGGTTCGGAGGACAGGCAACAAGCGGCCTCGGCCGGCTATGGACTCAGAGGGCGAGTCTGTAGCCCTAAGTCGGTTCCCCCTAAACTGGAAGGATTCGACAACGCTTACTAGAAAACCAGAGACGTTTCCGTCTGACGATTAGAATTGCCAGAGACAATGGCATGATAATCGTACTGAGGGATCAAGCCACTCTCACCTTCCTCCAGGAGACAGACAAGCTTCTGGATGGGCAGAAGGTGAGCCTGTCAGCTCAGACACGAAGAGATGATGTCCAAGATGGTGCTACTTGGCTTCCCTCTGAAGTATGATCTTGAGGTCATCACGTCTCATCCCAAGGTGGTGGGAGCTTCCCGACTCTCCTAAAGGAAGCACCCAACCTGGTCACTTTGAGGGGAGCCCCAGTTGCGCCCTTAGACCTTGGCAATTGGGGCTCCTACAGCCTCAGGACATATGTTCCTGACCAGCTATGCTGCTTCACGTGCCAGAAGTACGGGCACCACCAAGCCACTTGCTCTGTAAAGCCAAAGTGTGGTGTCTGTAGTCAGGCACACAGTACGGAGGTGTGCCTCAAAGCACACAAGGAGGGCAAGCAGGACACCACTCTAAAGTATCCCAAGTGCCACAATGAGCACCATGCCTGGAGCCTCGGCTGTTCCATAAGGAATGAAGAGGCTCTTCGGTGGCAAAGCGACCAGACTTTGTTCCCGCCCCTCCAGGCAGTTATGTCTGCGGGCAAGGCAAAGGGGTAAGGGCTCTCCCCCCTCCTAAGAGGAAGGACGCACCGCTGAACACCTCCAACACAAAGGAGTTTCCGGCTCTGGTGGGAGTTTCAAGATGGAAACAGATCCCGAAGGGGCCTGGGAACACCACAAAGTCTACCGCAAGAGCGGAGAGACCAACTCTGTTTACAGAGAAGGACTTGACGCTCCTGCTGACGACAGTCGTCATAGCAGTTGCAACAGCATTGGGGTGGACCAGTGAGGAGATGGAAAAAGGCAGTCAAGGTCGCCATGATGCATACTGCAGTGGAATAACAACAGCTTTTCCTCAAGGAATGCCCTTTTCCATGCGATCTTGCGATCTCGGAACATTGACGTCATGCTCCAGGAGACCCTAACAGGGGAATCAGTTTGCTTCTCGGGATATCATCCCTTTGTGCTGCTGAGTACACAAGGCACCAGAGGTTTGATTACCCTTGTGAAGTCGACTATCCCCTGCTCCTTGATTACCGATCCTGTGCAGTGTGGAGAAGGCGTCGAATTCCTTGCCGTTGAGATCCATTTGGCCGGGGGTCCCCTTAAGCTGTACAATGTCTCTAGCAGGCCAAAATGTAGGAACTTAGATATTAGTGAAGTCTGTGCTGCTGCGGCACACAAGCCAATTCTCATAGGGGGAGACTTCATTGCCCACCACCGGCTCCCACTCGGAGTCGTGATGCGGCAGGCTACCACATAGCCGAGGTGCTTGAGTCATGCCCCGAGATTGCTCTTCTCAACAGCCAGGAGCCTATGCATGTTGACGGGTGGGTCTTTGACTTTACCTTTATCACTGCGGCTCTGGTTGAGAGAATTAGTTGGTCTGTGGACAACACTGCCATGAGCAATTACTATGGGATAGTCACCACCATCTTGGACGCTAGCCCGGCACCCCGTGCCCCAGCACAATCCTCGATGTAAGGTGGACAGGGCCAACTGGAAAGCTTTCCAGGATAACATTTATCTTCTGACCACGATTCTCACCATGGCGTCAGGGTAGACGCATTGCCATCAACTGGATTCTGAGCCATGTTGGTATCAAAGGGAACGATGGAAGAAACCCTTGAGTGATCTTGTAGTGCATCCTAGCCACGATCAGTTAGGACTTATAGCTGGTAGAGCCTCGTCCATATAGCCCGGGCGAAGCGAAGTCTTCGCAAATCTCTCTGAACTGAACTGAACCCCAGACGCAGGAATGCAGAAAGGAGGCATTCGTCACAACAACCTCAATCCCCTCCAACCATTCAACATCTGATCTCCCAACCCCCACCCATGACAAGTCTACATACGAACCTTTCCCCTTTACATCCCCTCCCCCTACCAGAATGTCCTCTACCTCCATGCCACAATATAAACACACACATAACCACTCCTCCCCTATACCTTCCATGGCAGTACCCATAACCAATGCATCCCCCACCTTCCATAGTAGTATCCATGACCAATGCCTCTCCTAGCTCTCCCTCACCACCTCTACCCTCCCCTGACACTCCGTCCCCTCCATCTGTACCCACACCGAGCAAGCAGACTCGCGACCTTGCTGACACGCCAGCCGCCCCCCGCCCGGTGCCACGCAAGCATTTGCCCAGGAACAACGCCGAGAGATCAACAACTAGTATGAGGAACGAAGCCTCTACACAAGTAACACCCAGAAGCTACATTAGAAATAATAAAAGGAAGAATAAGCAAAAGCCTCTTCCACCCAACCGCAACTGGGAAGACGCAACACACCACCACGTGCCTGGAGTTCCTGCCCCCTTTACCACCCCTCCTACTACACAAGCACCACCGCTCGTCATCAACAACTACGTAGAACGATCAGAAACACATCAATCCCATCAACAAGATGAAGGTTTCGTTACTGTTACCTCGATACGCAATACACCAAACCCCCTACAAGGTGCCGATCATCCCAAGGTAATGCACTTATATATCACTAACTGTCATCCAGATACAAACGAAGATATTAATAATTTTGATAACATATCAAGTGTCAAAGCCTTTAAAACTAAGATGACACATGAATATTATTCAAGGTTCACTGTTACCATAAGAGGCAATGAGATAAATTCAGAACTTACCTTACCTTTGATACCTTTGATCCGCTTCGTCGAAACTCGACAGGCCATCAGAGTTGCTGACCACCCCAGAGAGCAGATGCTTCTCGATCGTTACGCCAGTCCAGTATAGAGTTGGAGTTCGGTGGTGTGAAGCCCCGGATTGGCGGTTTGTCCGGCAAGGAAAGCATGAATGCCGTCATATGATGCTTGAAGCCATCATGCTTGGAGACTGCACGTATGTGCGAGGGTATACAGTTTCAAAGTCTAGGACCCATTACGCTGAATGATGTCTCATAGAGAGTCTGGTGAGCCGCTGAGCTTTTTGTACGGACAGATGGAACCTTAGCCAGGGTACCCAATCTTGGGTTGACTATGAACTGTATTTCAAGGTCATTGGATGTGAGACCATGAAGGAACTTCCGCATGTGCATGACAATATAGCGTTCTCTGCGGCTCTGAAGTGACATGAGGGAGAGGGTTTTCAGGCTATCCCAATAGTGGAGATGTAAACCATGAATCTTTGAAGTGAAAGTTCTTTGTACACCCTCCAGTTCCTGAATGTCATACACTTTCGCCGGATTCCACAAAGGAGAACAATACTCTAGGTGGCTACGGACTAGTGACTTGTATAGTATTGACATGACGCCAGTATTGCGAGAATGGAAGACACTGAATACCCATGACGCCAGTATTGCGAGAATGGAAGACACTGAATACCCATGCTGCCATCTTCCTCGCCTTATCACAACTAGATCGTATGTGTGATGTCCAGGACAAATCACTGGAAACTGTAATGCCCAGATCACGGAGCTGATCAACAGGAGTGAGTATGGTGCCAGTTGATGTTGTGTACTGGAACTGCTCATGGGCAAAGGGAAGCTGGTGGAGAGGATTACATCTGTTGGCGAGATGACATATGGACTCAAACTTATCCTCATGTAATGCCATATTGTTTCTTGATGACCACTTAGTGACTTCGTCAAGATCAGACTGAAGCTCAGTAACATTGTGTGAATCACTTGGATCTGCAAATTCTTGTATCGTAAGCGAAACATCTTAACGTTGAATGCAACACACAGCTACAAATGTCATTGATGAATATCAAGAACAGTATGGGACCTAAAACTGTTCCTTGGGGGACACCACTAATTATAAGTGCAATGATAGACATATGACCATCTGCAACAACTTGTTGAGTTCTGTTCGTAAAAAAAGACTCGATCCAGCTGATGATTTTGGGATGAAAACCATATAGATGCAGTTTACTGATAAGAAGTTTATGGTCAACTTTGTCGAAGGCTTTAGCATAATCCAGATAAATAGCATCCATGTCGTCACCATTTGATAACGACTCGATGATGTCATCGAAATGATGGAGCAGCTGAGTAAGACAACTTTTCCGGATCGGAAGCCGTGCTGCCTGCTATTGAGAAGGTTGTTTTCTTCAATGTGGGCAACCATCTGTTTCCTTAGAACTCGCTCATAGATCTTAATGACATGAGAAGTTAACGACACAGGTCTGTAGTTTCCTGTAATAGCGCGGCTACCCTTCATGTGAAGTGGAGCAATGTGGGATGTCTTGTAGAACTTCGGCATTGTGCCTGTAGACATAGAGTGCTGCCAAATCATGTGTATAGGTTTAGAGAGTGCTTCCTTGCATTTCTTTAGAAGCAGGACTGGAAGATCATCAGGCCCAGCAGCGGTACCAGGTTTAATTTCATCAATAGCCTCAATTATATCAGCAACCGAGAATTCCAACATGTCCTCTGTAAATGGATTCTGTAGGGATGGTGACTGAAATAATGCATCATCGATGTTTGTGGCTGAAGGGTCACTGAATACACTGCTGAATTGACGCTGGAGGATGTTAGCAATCTCTTCAGGATTGGTGCAAGTTCACTTGGCTTCATTGAAAAGCATTGGAATGCTGCATTTCTGCTTGGAGAACTTTTTGGCATAGCTGTAAAAATATTTTGGATTGCTGTGCACTTTATCTACCGCCTGTTGTTCACGGTAGTTAAGGTCGTGGTTTATAGCATGTCAGCATACACACTCGAAATCTGGTTTCTAAGTGACTCCAAGTGAGCTGCTTTAGCAACTGGATTTTGTTCAGCTAATTGCAACCAAAGTTTTCATTTGCGTTTTTTGCGAGACAATGTACTAACCGATGAACCCCGCCTTTTGCTGGATGCTTGTTTCCTTGGGCACCCTATCTCACATATCTGAAGGAGGACAAGGTTCAACAGTTCAGGAAACTCTTCAGGATCACAGAGTTCCCATAGTTCCTTCCAGTTAACAGAATCAAGCAGATGGTTGATTTTGTCATAATCTGCTTTGTAGAAGTCTAGTGACCGAAACGAAGAAACACTGAAATCTGGGGGTACTGAAGGATCAGACCGACATGGATTATGTGACAGAAAGATCTCAAGAAGCTTGTGGTCTGATAATGGTGTGTCAGTCACAGAAACGTGTGTCACAAGATTAGGAGCATTGGAGAGGCAAAGATCAAGGCAGTTGTTCAGCCTAGTAGGTTCCAGAATATACTGACTGAGGAAGTTGTCTGCCATGAAGTCGAAGAGAAGAACTGCTGACTGATTAGTAGCCGACGATGAACCTGACAGAATTACACCAGAGTTCCAATCAATCGTAGGGAAGTTGAAGTCTCCTAATAAGCATGTCTCATATGATTCATGGCCAGATATGTAATTATCAATAAATTTCAAGCACGCTTTGAAACTGGCCATAGGAGCATCAGGAGGACGATAGAGGACACAAATGATTATTTTTGCTGTTTCGCATTTGCAAAGTAATGCTTGACAGATCTTATCATCAAATGTCTCAAAGCTGGTGATGGGAAGGCTTTCGTGAGAATAAAGGAGGACCCCACCACCTACCCTAGTGCTTCGATCACATCTAGAGATATTATAATTTTCAATCTCTAACTGCGAATCGTGGATATAAGGTTTCAACCATGTTTCAGTAAGAGCAATAAATGGAACAGAGATATGTTTAGTTTTCTGCTCCACTTTATTCCGGATGTATTGGATTTTCCATCTGGTTGAGCTGCGAGCACTAGGGTTTATGGATTGCACATTTAGCAAGAGTGCTGATGAAATCGAGCCCATTGAGGAACTGGTGTTGGATTCAGATGCTGCAGGGCTGGATGCAAATGCGGGAACGTTGGCGTGAGGGCCATCTGGCTTACAATTGGAAACGGAAGCGGATGCGGGAACATTTGGGCATGAGGTGTCTGGTTCGCAGTTGGGAAGAAGCTGCTGAATTTCGATTCTTGACCGGCTATCTGTTGCTTCAGGGAAGTTATTTCCGACTGAAAGTTTTCTTGCATCACTTTGAGCAGGTTCTGTATCTAAAAAAGAGGTAGAATGTTGCGAGTTGCCTTTTTGTGGAGGCTCCTTCGCAACAGAAGTACTCTCAGTGGGCCTGTAAGATCCCCGATCAGGACGACCACTCGGATGTTTCCCGTCCTTCTTTCGGTTATCTTTGGAGGGTTTGAAACGTTTAGTTCCCACCAGGTGAACAAGAGTGCATTGTTCCTTAAAACACTGCTTGTGTTGGACCGAGTTTTTGCAGTGCTTTGGGTGGTAGAGCTGACACCCTGAACCTAAAGTACAGCCCCTACTAGAATCAGTGCCGAAGCGTGTAAACTTTTTACAGCGCTTAGGATGAAGCTTGCTGCATGTTTCACCCTGGTGTAGAGTCCGTCCACTTACTCCGTGGGGGCATTTCCCCAATGTGTACTCAACACAGATGTTATCATCACTCGGTTTGTTGGTAGACGGAGGACCTGGAGAAACACCTGGAGTAGCACCTGGATGAAGAGATGGAGGAGGATCTGATGGACTTGATGTTTGCTGCTGCTGCTGGTGAACTACTGCCAGTTTCTTAGCTAGTTCATCTGGGGAGATACTCGGCTGTTTATTTTCAACAGGAGTTGCTGTTAATGAAGTGTGAGTTGAAACCGCTACACTAGCAGTTGAAGGATAGCGGTTGCGACTTGATTTGGAACGCTTGCTGGGCACAGGATTATTCTGTGTTAAGCAGAGTTTGCAGAGCCACACAGTACCATAGGGTAGCGCAGTTGGGATCGCGTGGAGATTAGCTGCAACTTTAGTGGTTTGTTCGCAACTGTGAGAGCCTTGAAAGCACAAGAAACATCGCAATGCAGGAGAAGTTGGAGAGTCAAACTTATTGCAATATTCTTCATCGCACTGCCCACAGATGGTAGGAAAAAGAGTTTCTATTTCAAGAATAATGTGCATAGCAAGAGATGGCTTGTTACTGTAGATTCGACTGCCATTTTCATCGACAGTTGCAATCTAAAAGAAGCTTGCACATGCATCAAGTGTTGGAACCTGAAATCTGGAACCACCAAGAACAGTTCTGTTAGTGGTTCGGTCCTTCGATGGATCATAGGCCGTGAGAACAGACTTCGTAGGAGCATCTGCCTTTGGATTCGTCATGAGACCACCAATGACCAACCGAATCTTTTCATCAAAGTTTTCAATCATGATTGATCAGTGGTTTGTTACCAAGTTCAAGCTTTCACGAGAATATGAAGGTAGTTATCATGACCAGTCGGGGCTGAGCAGGTGAAGGTACCGCTGTCATCTGGCTTGGCATAGTAGAGTGACAACTTTTTGTAGAATCCAATGTAAAGGTTTTCTTAAACAGAAACAAGTACAAAACCGAACAGAATGTTTGATGCCGCAAATTGGTCAGCAGATCCAGTGGTTAGACAACAAACAAACACACTCAAAATAGAACATGTCAATTCATTCTTTCCTGGGTCACTTAGAAATACCAAACAATTTCATCAACATTGCAAGCAAACACTGTCTCTATAGAGTGATGGCACACACAAAGTTGATGAACCCTTGCTCTAAAGTACCGCCGATGAAGGATGTGCAGGCAGAACGAGAAGAAGAAGGTGACTAAAACCCAGTGTCTAAAATGTGCTCCTGTGCCAATATGGATGCCTTTCACTGTGGCACTCACAGTCACAAGCACAGGTTTCATTCCTCTTCCCTACCTCTTCTTGTTATCTTTATTGTAGGTGGTTATGTTTCGTATTCGTTCATGACAGCACAAAGATACGAAAAAATAAAGTTGCCTTTTGTCCTCCCATAAAACATCAATACTTCTATCACATTGAGTATAAAGAAAATAATGAGCTAATATGGATAATATACTACAATTTTAGTCAACTGCAGCACTGATAGAGACTGTCATATGGCACATATGTCTCTAAAAAAATGTCTCTAAAAAAAAAAAAAAAAAAAAACAAAAAAAAACGCTCTAGTTTTAGAATGAATGACTGAAAGAGTGGGATGATTCAATTTATATTGCTTCAAGCGGTCTCTCTCTAAAATAAAACCTATTCTGGAGGCTGGGCTAGCAAATTTATCTCCGTCTGCAATGGGTTAAGAGAGCCATAAGTGATAAAAATAACACTCACAAAGCTCTCAAAATGAATAGATTTGATGCCACCCTTCAGGCTGAATATAAGCAAAAAAGAGAAATGTTAAAATCCTTATCAAGTGTACAAAAGCAAATTATGTTAAAAATAAGTTCAAAGAATGTAGACCCGATAAACTCCGTAGGAACGGATGGTATCGCCCATTGATTCATAATGGATGGTCTACCTACAATTGCGTACTATCTGACAGTTATGGGTACATTTATAGCCACTAGTACTTATCCATCACTCTAGAAACGTGACATCATAACACCTATTTTCAAACAGGAGATAGAGAGGAGATAAATTATCGCCCCATTACTCTATTCCCAGTAATGTCGAAAGTTCTTGAGAAAATAATCGCAAAGAAAATAACCTATCTAACACGCAATACGGAATTAGAAGTAAGCTATCAACCGAAACAGCATTACTGAAAATCACAAATGAAATTTATAGCAACATAAACAATAACCACTCACTCTATGAAATTCTTCTCAATAAACTAAAAAATCACGGAATTGATAAATATTGGTTTAGAAATTACTCATCCGCCAGAACTCTGTCAACGTACGTGAAAATCTATCATTAAAACAACAAGTCTCATTTGGTGTCCCAAAAAGGTATATATTTTGCCCAATTTTATTTACTATATTCATTAATGGCTTGTCGTCAGTAGCAAAAACTTTTTATTCAGTACGCCTTATTTTCTTTATGCAGCCTCTTTAAACAATTTAAACGAATTAATAGAAAACACTAAACAAGACTCTTACAGAAGCAAAGAGTTACTTTAATAGAAATGGTCTGAAACTGAATCCACAAAAACACAATTCATTTTCATAGGCAGCCGTCAAAACATTGCCAAAATCCCCTGAGATACAACTATAGAATTCGGAGGTTGCTACATTAAACCAAGCACCTCAGTCAAAAATCTAGGAGTATACATAGACAGATACATGACTTTTGAAACACATATTGACTACATTTACAGGAAGGTAATGGGCACCTTGATATACCTAAATCACATTAAAGACAAAATCCCTACAGGAACAAGAATCACTGCCGTACAAAGACTAATCCTCAGTATCATTAACTATTGCCTAAACATCTGGGGTTCAACAAACAAAACACAATACAAAAAATGCAAAAACTACAAAACTTTGTTGCAATAGTAGCAATGGGAAATGTATAACACCACACATAAACAAACTAAAATGGTTAAAATCCAACAAAAATACAATTATGACACAAGTATACTAATCCACAAAATTATACAAGGAAATTATCCACATTGGCTTTTACCTACAAAAACAATAGTAGCCAGTTTAACAGGAGTCAAAACTAGACAAAAAAACATCTCTGTATGTCAAAAGACGTGTTATTGTGTGTTTCTTTCGTGCCCTGCCTCGCCTCATGGTGTTTCCCCTCGTAGTGTTCAGGGCCGCTGTGGTGTTAGGCGCATCTTGGAGCTGTTCTGTGTTCATGACCCTGTGGTTAAGCACGCCGCCAGCCTAGCCTGCCTGGTGGTGGTGGATAGAAGGTGGGGATGGTGTAACAATAGTATTTCGTTTTTTATATATATTGAGCATTAAATTGATTGACTGTACATATATAAAACTACTCTTTGCAGAGTCCTTTCTTCTCTTCCTGTTTAATATGTGGTCCATTGGTTGTTGCTGATCAGAAGTCATAGTACAATTTTGGAATCAACAGATACAATGATTTGTCCCTGGACAGCTAGTACCTGACATTGATTAGCTCGCCCACCATTTTTACCCACCTAGCTACGAATATAATGGACATTCGAAATACTTTAACTGTGTAACGAGATCATTATCTAGCAAATGATCGCTATGTTTTAATGTTATGTACAGTTAATGTAACAGACGTCCCAATTAGTCTAACAATTTAAAGAGAATGTCAACAACAAAAAAACACATTTTATTCTCGGATATAATCTACCACTGTAAAACAACTGTGAATGGTTGAAGTTTAAATTATGAAATACATTTTACCCTCTATAACCTGCATTATATATATATATACACAGAACTTTACACTTTACACTAAAGAGAAATGTTTAACATGTTTTTGTTCATCAATATTTTTGTATCTGGCAGACAGATCCTACCCCTTTTGTGAATAGATTAGATAATTAAAAAATCTTGATCGTATATTTCGTATACTCTGCCTCGTTCATTACAATTATTCTGAGAAGAATAAACTCCTACTGGGTGAATTCCCCTGTTTTATTAGGATGGTAAATAATATTATATATTATAAACTAAAATCAGAGAGTATCATCGTCCTACTCAAAATCCATTTATTGCAAAGGTCCAAAAATTAACACGGTGAAATGTCCGATATTTCCTTACACCTAATATATATACACCTATCTCTACAAATAGAATCAATGAGTATTTATCATTGTCCTACTCAAAGTCCATTTTTTTGCAAAGGTCCAAAAATTAGCACAATGAGATGTCCAATATTTCCCTACACCTACCATATACACTCATCTCTAAAACTAAAAACAGAGTATTTATCATCGTTCTAATGAACGTCCATTTTTGTATACCTATCTCTAAAACTAAGAACAGTGAGTATTTGTCATCATTTAACTATTATAAGTCCATTTTTTGCAAAGGTCCAAAAATTAGCACAATGAGATGTCCAATATTTCCCTACACCTACCATATACACTCATCTCTAAAACTAAAAACAGAATATTTATCATCGTTCTAATGAACGTCCATTATTGTATACCTATCTCTAAAACTTAGAACAGTGAGTATTTGTCATCCTTTTCTCCAAGCTATCATGGGATGAGGGCCTGTGAATTTTCTTTCCCACGGCGTTTCTTCCGCATTTTCTATTATCCATTCCCATATTTCTTTTAGAGAGTGATTCAGGACATTCTGCAGTGAAGGGGAGTATAACATAGGAAAAATAAGGCGACCTAGTGCTGGTCTATCCTTTCTTTCTAATAGGTTTTCTCTATTCTCTTTACCAATTCTATCCAGAGCTGATCCTAGTGTTCTATTGCAATATCCTCTTTTCTTAAAAAACTGCACCATGTCTCTCAAAGCTTCACCTAGTCTTTGTGGCTCACTCACTATTCTTTTTATCCTTAATGCTTGTGAGTACGGCAGTGATTTTTTGAGGCTTGGGGGATGACAGGATTGGAAGTGCAGGTATTGATGAGTGTTTGATGGTTTGTGGTACACTGTAGTTTGCACTTTTCCTTGGTCATCCAGATACACCATAGTGTCTAAGAAAGGGAGCTCTTTCTTACTATATTCTACTGTAAATTTCAGATCAGGGTGTATCTTATTTAGTTCTCCATGGTATTCCAGGAGTTCAGCCTCTGTGCCTGTAAATATGCCAAAAATGTCATCTATGTATCTGTAGAAGACTGATGGCTGAGTCTCAAGCTTTTTCCTCTTCATTTCTATGCTTGCATGTACAAAGATTTCTCCAATTGCAACTGAGACTGAAGCTTTTATTGCTTTACCTTTGCCTTGCCTATAGATATTGTTATTGAATCTTAAGAGTGGTCTATACCCTCTTTTATAAGGTTCGGAGGGGGGCAATCATATTGTATTCTGTCTTTAGTTTTTCTTTTACTTATAAAAGTTTGCCATAACCCATGAAACCTCCTCCTGGGGGATAGAAGGGTATAAGAACACTATGCCAAAGGAAAATATTATATGTAATCTTTCTAGTAGTAGATTTAATAGGGGAGCAAGATAGGTGGTCAGGAGTCTATCTACTGGTCTTGTGGGGGCATTGCATCCACTCAAGACTGGTCTGCCTGGCCAAAGCCCTGTTTCTGGGTCCTTCTTTTTGTGAGTTTTTGGTAGTATGTACCAATGTGGGATAGAAGGGTCATGTTCCAATAGGGCATCTCTTTGGCTTGCTAGAAAACTTCTCTTTATACCTTTGTTGTTCTGTGAATTATCCAGTGTATAAAATCTATTCACCAAAATCTTACTTTCTCTTTTTACTGCTTGTAGGGCTTCATTTGGATTCTCCAGAGCAATGTATGTCTCTGTATCTGATAGGTGTGCCTCTCCCATTGTTATATAATTTTCCTTTTTCAAGACTACTAAAGCTCCGTCTTTGTCTGCTTTCTTTTTTTTTTTTTTTTTTTTTTTTTTTTTTTTTTTTTTTTTTTTTTTTTTTTTTTTTTTTTTTTTTTTTTTTTTTTTTTTTTAATACAATATCTTGGTTTTGTGCTAAATCCTTAAGGGTTGCTATCTCCTTTTTGCTCATGTTAGGATGGCATCCCTTTAGGATTTTTTCTCCTACTTCCATGGTTTCTAAACCTGGCAGTTTTTTGTAGGAGGATTCTTTCTCTGTTTCAAAGGAAGTTGTGGAGGTATTGCCTTTCTCTTGTTATTTGTGATTTCTTCATATTCCTTTCCTCCATTGCTCGGCAAGAGAGAGTTTTCAAATCCTTTGTTTATCTGCTCTTTTAATCTATTCATTGAGCTTCCCAGATTCTCCAA
Source organism: Penaeus japonicus (assembly GCA_017312705.2). Lineage (NCBI taxonomy): Eukaryota > Metazoa > Arthropoda > Malacostraca > Decapoda > Penaeidae > Penaeus > Penaeus japonicus. Next base: position 50,678 of record BOPN01005077.1, on the reverse strand, counting down.
AAGTGCTTTCTTTGGTGGAGGTCCTGGTACAAAAGATCTCCCTTTACTGAGTACAGAGAGTTGGGTTCTGCTTAGGGGAACTTCTGACACAATTAATTCCATGCCCACCTGCCGTAACCTCCTTCTTGCCACAGTCCTTCTCCTCTTTGCCCTTGGGCCCAGTGGTAATTTCCTCTTTGAGGATTTCTGCCATATCTTTGAACTGGTTTCCATGGCTGAGGGTGGGTTATTCTGTGTGGAGGCTGTCCGTTGTATATTTTGTGTGTTTGATAGTTGGGTTGGTATTCCTTGCTCATTCTCCAATTCTGGTTCAGGGGGGCTTCCCTCCAGGATTGTGTGTATCTCCTTGTGTGGGGAGGATTCCACCTTCTGTGTGGTGGTCTCTGGACATGGGTTTGTCCTCTTTGGTAGGGGGCATTGTTTGTGTTGGTATATCCATTTTTCTTTTGTGGATGGGCCCTTACTGTGGGTTGTTGTTTGTTTTTTTGCCTTGTATTGTCTGGGGCAGGTTGTCTCTCTGTGGAAGGTTTCCTTGTATTCTGAGTCTCTGTTTGATTCCTTCCGTTTTTTGGTAGGGTTTCCTTGTTTTTCTTCTTTTCTTTTTCTGTTCTCCTTTTTGCATATTTGTTGAAGGAGATCCACGTCTCTGGGTTTCTCTTATTCTTTGTTTGTCTGTCTTCTTTATTTTCAGTTTCTTGTGCCTCTTGACACTCTTTTTCTTTTTCTTTTTCTGGTTCTTTTGGGGTTTCCATTCTAGTGATTTTTTCATTTAGGTTAGAAATCACCTTTTCTAACTGCCCTATTGCTCCTACTACTTTCTCTAGGAGGTTATTACATGCCTCCTCTCTTTCCTTCAGTCCCGATGTGCGAGGGGGGGAGGATGGTGTTGGCACAAAGAGCTCTAATGTGCCTGGGCATGTTATGGAGTTGTTAAGAGGAAGGGGTATCTGAGTGTCTTCCTCATTTTGTTGGGGCAGATCTATTTCTATAGGGGTGTCCACCTGTCTAGGAAGGTCACTCCTGTGGGGTTAAATTGCTTTTAGCTAATTTGCTTTGTATGAGCGGTTCTTTTTTTGTATATTTTTAGCACTGATGATGAGGTTGGTAAACTTCGAAACGTCTGAGAAATAAAGATGATGTACGTAGCAGCGCTTGTGTTACTTTTCCTGATATGTATATATATATATATATATATATATATATATATACATAAATATATATCTATATATATATACATATCTATCTATCTATATATATATGTATAAAGGTATATGTATATATATACATATTATATGTGTGAATACACACACACACACACACACACACACACACATATATATATATATATATATATATATATATATATATATATATATATATATACATATGTTATATAACACACACACACACACACACACACACACACACACACACACACACACACACACACACACACACACACACACACGCACTCACACATAGATATGTAGATATGAAAGGGATATTTCGATGTATTCTATTTTAGAACTTTAAAAATCGCCACTATTTCTTTGTCACGATGATGCCAAATTTCTTGAAAATACTGCTGCTTATGCCCGCGTTGGCTTTCTTAACATCTTACTTTGCTGGTGCTCAGGATCTTCAAAGAAGTGAGTATTTGGCCAACACAATTTGCAATGTGTGTTACGTGGTGTTATATTTTAGTAAAGAGGTGCTAGACTGTTTTGGGGGTTGTAACGTAAAGAAAGAAATTATTAGTATAGATTGGTATGGACCTTCTTCATCTACATCGAATTGCTAATACTTGATGCAGACATCAAAATCAGCCGAACACATTCCCAACTTGAAAATGCATATTACAAGAAACAAATACATACATACACACACACACACACACACACACACACACACACACACACACACACACACACACACACACACACACACGTACATGCTCTGCTGGGAAGGTGGACCTTCTGCTCACAGTGTGTGGAGAGGAGAGCTTCCCTTGCAGCGACGGAACCTGCGTCGACATGAGCCAGCGCTGTGACCTCCGCGCCCACTGCGAGGACGGCAGCGATGAGAAAGGGAGAAGACTCTTCCCCCGCCGCCGCCAGAGAATGAGGACGTCCCTAATGTTACACTGAATGTTATCATTACTGCCGTACGAACTTTGAGTTTAATAGACCAAACAGTGACTTTAGACGTCCAGCTACTATCAGAATGGGAAGATTCAAGACTCCAGTATGCTGACCTTCAGCCTGAGCAGTTTAAAGCCGGCCACAGACGTGCAGTTAAAACTGTCAGTTTGGACTGTTCAGTTATAACTGACAGTTTTAACTGTCAACTGACAAGTCCACAGACGTACAATTGAGTCGTTCAGTTTAACCGTGGATTCCGAGGAGCACGATCTTGCCGCTCTCGGTGTATTATTTGTAATGCTACAAGAAAATAGAAAAAAAGCACGAAGAAGCGCAAACTGGTGCAAGAAGTGATTGCTGAGGCGAATTAAATTTTGTGATGTTCAATTACTGAACGAAATAAGTGATGAACCAATTGAGTTTCACAATTACCTACGCATGACTGAAACAGTGTACCAAATATTGCTTTCTCTGGCATCTCCTTTCATTAAAAAGAAAGATACAATAATGAGAAGTGCAATATCTCCTCATGAAAGACTAACGGCTACCTTAAGGTTTCTAGCGACAGGACGATCGTATGATGAATGCCTTAACTTCTCCACTAAAATATCTCCTCAATCTCTTGGAAAAATCATCCCTGAAACGTGCGACGCATTGTTCAAGGTTTGGGGGATGTATATGCAGGTATGTATTTTTGAAATGTATTTACCATTTTAGCAAAACAAATACTGATATTGCATAAATACTTAAGTTTCCTGTCATTTGTTAATTTATGTTCAAGTACTTTTCGTTGTACAAAAACGAAACTATTGGAACGAAATGGAAAAAAAATCTATTAATGCTTCTATGTAACTGAGTTACATCAATGTAATCACACAAGTAAAATATTTAGGTATTAGATTGGTCCATGGAAATAAGAACATCACATTCTTATAAGTGAATACAGATATTGCAAAACTACTATGGGTTCCTTTCATAAGTTTACTGCATTTATAAGTATTCTTTATACTATTTGCAATTACGCCATGAGTCGACAAAACATCACATATTAGGATTATATTGAGAGAAGAAGGTCGCCATCGAATCCTCCGAGTGCGCGATAGAATAACCGGGTGCTACATGTTGAAGATTCGTCAAAAAGAACTTCGCTCAAATGATGGAGATGGAGATGGTGCGGTACACGCGTTATTATATGGACTTGTAGTAGATGATGGTTAATTGCCTGATGGTGAATGAACTTGACCAATTTCTGCATCAAATAGTATGTCATATATTTTCTTTTCAGTAAGTAATGCCAAATGTTTGTTCATCCCTCGCAACCTACAGGCTACTGTTTTTCCAAACAATTCATAACGATCAGGTAGTTCTTTGTTTGTTCTCTTGAAATGGTCTCGCATCGTTGTTAGAACTTCTGCCGTTAGATCATCATTTTTCATCTTCCTTTTACTGGCACCAGGGCGTGAAACGGTAGCATACTTTACTTGTACTTCTGACATGTCTGTCACTTGCTCCCCAGTAGCATTTGTTGATTCATTATTGTCTCTCCCTTCATTCAAACCTTCCTCTTCCGCCAAATGAGAATGACCATCAGATTCCTGAAATAAATGAAATTGGTACAGTTAAAACGGTGAAATTTATGTAAGTGTTTGTTGTTAAGATGGTAGGGAAACAAAGTTAGTAGAAGCAATACCTTTCACACCATCAATAAAGTTTATATTAACCAACTCTCAATCTCTTGTTTCAGTTTCCCAACTCGGAGGAGAAATGGAAGGCCATAGCTACAAAATTTGAGGAAAGATGGCAGTTCCCGCATTGCATAGCGCCATGGACGGCAAGCACATTGATATTGTTCCACCTTCCGATTCTAGATCATACTACTATAACTATAAGGGCAAGCACAGCATGGTACTTTTGGCAATAGTCGATGAAGAATATAGGTTTCTGCTCGTAGACTTCGGTACAAATGGACGAATATCAGATGGCGGTGTACTGCAGAATACAATTTTCTATGAAAAGCTCATACATGCCAATCTACACATTCCACCGCCTGATGATGTATCTGACAATTTCACAAATGTTCCATACGCTTTCGTGGCAGACGATGCCTTCCCTCTCAGAGCTGACATTTTGAAACCATTCAGACAAGGACAGTTGGATTCACCGGAAAAGGAAGAGTTTAATTATCGGATCAGCCGAGCAAGGCATATTGTAGAAAATGTATTTGGTGTACTTGCAGCACGCTTCCGAATATTTCAAAGTTCAATCAATCTGGACCCCCAAAACATCGAAAAGGTAGTAATGGCTGCTTGTGCTTTGCATAATTTCTTGATTGAAGAGCAATCAAGTACATATGCTCCTTCTAATAGTAATGATGACAAAGAAATTAGGGATAAGTTCATACACTACTTCATGATTGATGGTAATTAACATAGCAAAATAATCATGTTTTAAGGAATAGTCAATGACAACTTCTTTAATTTATGTTGCTAACTGGTCAAGGAATGATATTAAAAGTTCAAGCAGTTAGGCCTCTATCTGCCATATTCACAACTATATATTTTGACATGTTTATTCCTTAGTAGAGTACAACCTATTTCACCTGGTACATAATTTTTGTTTAGATTAAGTATTAGATTCAGAATTAATCATGAAACATATATATTGTATTGTACTTCACTTGATATAGAACTCTAGGAACTTTAAAAAATGTTACAATATGTCACTAGAATAAACATAATAGTAATACTTCATGAACCATTAACGCAGTTAGATTTCCCTTACCTGAATAGCTACAATGTCCAAGTTCGATGTTGATGTTCTTGGAACTTCTTGATCATGAAGAAAATCCATGAGGTCATAATACCAAAGATTTGATCTATAAATACTGTCGGTAGATGACCCTGACTTCTTTGAATCTTGTACTTTTTTTCTCTCTTTTCTGAAAGCGGATCTGAGACTATTGATTTTTGCAAGCACTGATTTTTTTGTAGCGCCGGGCTCAATTTCCTGTAATTTATCACATAATTTGGCATATGCCGCATCTTTCTTAGTTCGGTCGTGATACTCTACACATTTAACCTTCCACAGACAAGGTTCAGATTTATACATTTCTATAAAGTCTGCAATAGATTGATTTTCCTTCCTAGGCATAATTACCTATTGGCCTTTTCTGGTGATCACTGCAAAAAGAAACATACTCTATTATATCTGAAGGTCAACTGAGGACTGCGCAGTTGAACCCCACACACGTTCAGTTCTCAGTCAAACAGCCACAGTTGACAGTTAAAACTTTTAACTTTTCTATTTGCTTCAGTCGAGCTGCGCAGTTCTATTGAACTGAGACTGAAGGTCCCACAAACGTCAGTTAAAACTTAAAACTGTCAGTTATAACTGAACAGTCCAAACTGACAGTTTTAACTGTACTTGTGTGGCCAGCTTAAGAGATGTCGCTACAATCAACCGTCGATGACGTCATATGTTTACATTCTCACAAAAAAACGTGACCACAGCAGACGAAGTTGAAGTTGACGAACCTCA